>CAUYON010085614.1:0-20252 GCA_963573935.1 Arctocebus calabarensis | reverse complement strand
AAATATATATATATATATATATACACACACACACACAATAAAAGTTACACAGCCTCTAACTATAAAAATGTATGAAAATACATACTCTTAAAATTGTGCGTACAATTTCATAAGGTTCATAGTCTTCCAAAGCCCACTTATGTTCTCTATCCATGAACCCCATATTTATCATTCCTAAGTTAAGGTAACCAAAATATGAATTTCTTCTTTTTACTTCCTAAAATTTTAACTTTTAATTCTTCTCTTTTTTTTTTTTTTTTGAGACAGAGTCTCATTATGTCACCCTTGGTAGAGCGCTGTGGCATCATAGCTCACAGCAACCTCCAATCTTGGGCTTAAGTGATTCTCTTGCCCCAGCTTCCCAAGTAGCTGGGACCAGGTGCCTGCCACAATGCCCAGCTATTTTTTGTTGCAGTTGTTGTTATTGTCTAGCTGGCCCTGGCCGGGTTTGAACCTGCCAACCTGGATGTATGTGGCTGGCACCCTACCCACTGAGCTACAGGCACTACCCTAAAATTTTAACTTTTATAATTGATAAATTTACAACTTCAAAATATCAATTTGACTCCTTCTAGCTTTGAACAAAGCAATTAATCCCTTAAAAAAAAATTTTTTTTTGGAGACAGATTCTCACTTTGTCATCCCAGTAGCGTGATGTGGTGTCATAGCTCACAGCAATCTTAGACTCTCAGACTCAAGCGATTCTCTTGCCTCAGCCTCCTGACTAGGTGGGACTACAGGCACTCACCACAACACCCAACTATTTTTAGAGACAGGGTCTTGCTCTATCTCAGGCTGGTCTTAAACTTGTGAGCTTAGCTGATCCAACCGCCTCAGCCTTAAATACTTATTTCCTTCAAGCTAAATGATGCTATATTTCCAATCATAATTTACCTATTCCATCACTTAAAGATTATCAAATTTAGATAATAAAATTTAAAAACAATTAAATTGCTATATTTTAAAATTCAGAATTATCCACCAGATTTATTCATTACTAAATCACCTCTACTTCACTAAATAAATTTCACAAGTGGAAACAAAAATCTTACCTGCAAAATAGGAAAAGTAGCAGTAGTGATGCCCATTCTGTGTAAATTTAAGAGCATTTCATTTCCACTCCATATTTTACAAGATGATTCGTAATCCCGTTCTATAAGATGTTCAGAATTTGCTTCTAACCAACTGGAATGAAATAATACAATTTCATCAGTTAGTATCACCCTTAAATATGCTATTTCAACAGAAGAAGGGAATTGTCATTGCTGTCGGCATTTATTTGTATTCCTTGAAACTCTTAGGACACAAAGGTGGATTAATTAGGATATCTTTAAAAAAATAATGAATGTCTTATAAATAAGACAAACATTTAATAGCTAAAAAGTAAGCTTATAATGTTATAAATAATGTTAGAGTGATAAGGAGAAATCAGATCAACTTGAGTCAGAATAAGAAATTTGGATTCTATTCAAAGTGCAATAGAATGTTTTAAATGGAGATTTAAAACACAATTCTAGCTTCTAAGCCAGAATGGATTGTAGGAGAAAGACAAGAGTGAAAGCAGAGACCTGTCAGAAGGCCATTACAGTATTCTAGTTGAGAGATGATTCTAGGATGACATCTCTGTGGAAAGTGAAAGAAATAGATGAATTTAGGATGTACTGTGCAGGTGGCATCTGTAAGACTTACTGATGAATTACATGAGGTGAGGCAGTAACCAAGGATAGTATTTAGATTTTTTTTAATTTGAGGAACTAGTAAAAACTGTTTCCTTAGATGAGGAAGACCGGGGCTGAGGGAAAGAAGTTTTGTTTGGGTATAAAGTTGCAAAGTTTACTTGATATCCAAACAGAGAAATAAAGCAGATTGTTGAATATATGAGAATGGCATTCCAGGGAGAAGTTGAGGCTCCAGAAAAGGAATCAAGCTTCACCAGTACTACAGATTATGTTCTAAGCTACAGACTGGATTACATAACTTAGGGAAAATGCAGAGCTAGAAATTAGGTCTGAGAACAAGCTACTGAGGTACTCTAACATTTAGACATCAACAAAAATAAGAATTATCAAAAGAAATTGAGAAAGAACAGATTGTGAGAAGGAGAAAACTAGAGATGTCAAAAAGAAGTGAAGACAAAAATGCTTTTCAGGTTCAGGGATGGCAGTTTATACATGTAATCCTAGCACTCTGGGAAGATCACTTTAGGTCAGAAGTTTGAGACCAGCCTGAAAAAGAGCAAGACCTCATCTCTACTAAAAATAGAAAAATTAGCCAGGTGTGGAGGTGGGCACCTAAACTCCTACTTACTTGGGAGGCTAAGCAGGAGAATCATTTGAGCCCAGGAGGCTGAAATTGCTGTGAGCTGGGCTGATACTACGGCTCTCTAGCCTGGACAATAGAGTGAGGCCTAGTCTCAAAAGAAAAAAAAAAAAGTCTTCTCAAAGGTGCTCAATGGGGATATCCAACATTGCTGAGAGATTAAGAAACAAAATTAGCCAAAGTGGCTCACACCTGTAATCCCAGCACTCTGGGAGGCCAAGGTGGGTGGATCACCTAAGTACACCACTTCCATACCATCCTGAGCTAGAGCGAGAGACTTGCATCTCTAAAAATAGCCGGGCATTGTGGCAGGCACTTGGCAGGCTCAGCTAGTCAGGTGACTGAGGCAAGAGAATCGCTTGAGCCCAAGAGTCTGAGGTTGCTGTGAGTTATGATGCCAGGGCACTTTAGCAGGGGCAACAAAATGAGATTCTGTCTCAAAAAAAAGAAAAAAGAAAAAGAAAGAAAATAAATCTTTGTTTTGACACTATAGAGATAATTCATAGCCTTAATAAAGATAGTTTCAGTAGAAACACACAAACAATAACACTGATAGGATGGATGAAGGAAAAATATAAAGTGAGAAAGTAGAATTAGCAACTAGAGAGAACTCTTTCAACAAATTATACTGTGAAATAAAAATGGCAAAATTCAACATATCAAAAATATTAAAATGAAAGCCTCAAGCAGATAGCATAAGAGAGTGGAAAGTATTCAAAACTCTTTCTATAGGCCGGGTGTGGTGGCTCACAGCTAAGTACTCCTAGCCCTCTGGGAGGCCAAGGTAGGTGGATGGCCTAAGCTCACAAGTTCAAGACCAGCCTGAGCCAGAGCAAAACCTCATCTCTAAAAATAGCTAGGCATTATGACAGGCGCCAGTGTCAGCTGTAGTGTCAGCACAGTCCCAGTCACTTGGGAGGCTGAGGCAAGAGAATCATTTAAGCACGTGAGTTTAAGGTTGCTATGAGCTATGATGCCACAGCACTCTACAAGGGCAACAAAGTGAGAGTCTGTCTCAAATTAAAAAAAAAAAAAAACCCCAAAAAACAAAACTCTTTCTATAGGCAAAGAATTAATTCCCTAACTATTTAGGTGATAGGTATACTAAAAGCCCTAACTTCACTTCTATATATAATATAATTCATCCATGTAAAAAAAAGATATTTATATCCCCTAAATCTACTGAAATTTAAAAATTCCTAATATGGCTCAGCGCCTGTGGCTCGGCGGGCTAAGGCGCCAACCACGTACACCTGAGCTAGCAGGTTCAAATCCAGCCCGTGCCCACCAAACAACAAATGATGGCTGCAACCAAAAAACGGCCAGGCGTTGTGGTGGGCACCTATAATCCCAGCTACTTGGGAGGCAGAGGCAGGAGACTCGCTTGAGCCCAGAAATTGGAGGTTGCTGTGAGCTGTGATGCCACAGTACTCTACCCAGGGTGACAGCTTGAGGCTCTGTCTCAAAAAAAAAAAAAAAATTCACTAATATATAAAGGGTTTCTGTAAATCCATAAGAAAAAGAATTAACACAAGAACAAAAAAAGGAGACAGATGTCCACAGGTAGTCAACACAAGACAAAATATAAATGGCCCCTAAAGATGCTTCATTTCACTCATATTAAGAGAAATGTAAATGAAAATTTCACTAGGATACTGCTTTTTACTTAGCAGGCTAGGAAAAAACAACTTTCATTCTCTCATACATTGATGGTAGAAGGATACATTAGTCCCATACTAATCAATCTAATGTGCAAATTTTAGCAATATCTATCAAAATTACAAACTGTGTTTTGACCCAACAATTCCACTTATAAAATTTTCCTATAGATACATTTGAATACATATAAAATGGTATATATTCAAAGGTAGTCCTACAGCAGTGTAATAATAAAATACTAGAAACAGCTCTCTTTATTACTGAGAGGCTAGTTAAGTAAATTATTGTACATCTAGCCAAAGGAATTATATGCAAGCATTTTTTTAAATTGAAAACACTCTCTAGATTATAATATGGAATGATCTCCAAAACATACTATTAAGTGAAAAGAACAAGTTACAGAAAAACATAAGGTATAGTGTGCTACTATTTGGACAAAAGACAAGGGACAAGAGAATATGTCTATGTGTATAAACATGAGCTGAATGAGAAACTTATTTAGGAAAACAGAAACTTAGCAAATCAGGGACAGGGGAGGGTGGAGGGTTTTCCTAGATAAATTTGTATACATTTTATGTTCAAACCATGTGACTGTATAGCATTCAAATTTTTAAGAAGTACATAGTGAAGCAAACAGAAAAATTCTGCAATAAATGGAAGAGTCAGGGGAGGTTTTTTCTCAGATAACAACTTAATGTCTAATAAAAGGAAAATTACAAAATGTAAATTTTAATGAAATTAAAATATATACCAAATTTATTATTCAGAGTATGGAAATCTTGGCTAATAAAACCTGTCAAGATTCGGCACCCGTAGCACAGTGGGTACAGCATCAGCCACATACACGGGATTCAAACCCAGCCCAGGCCTGCTAAACAACAATGACAACTACAACAAAAATTAGCCAGGCGTTGTGGCAGGAGCCTGTAGTCCCAACTACATGGGAGTCTAAGGCAAGAGCATCACTTAAACCCAAGAAATAGAGGTTGCTGTGAGCTGTGACACCATAGCATTCTACCAAAGGTGACATAATGAGACTCTGTCTCAAAAAAAAAATAAGGAAAATAAAACCCACCAAACCAGAATCCTACCTAAATGGGAACACAAAGCAATAAAGTAAAGCCATGATCCAGAATTTAAAAATACATTAATTAAAGTTATGTTTTGCTTCTATTCCATGTCCTTTGGGACTGTTACAGTATCCTGCTAAATTAGGAATAAGATTCACAATTATTGAAATCAATTATATTCATTACATTCTTTTGGACAAGATTAAAGGTTGGACTAGCTTTTTCTTAAGAGTTTAACTGGCAATTTCCCAAGTAGCCTGGTTAATCATAGCTTAATAACCTTAAAATACTCCAGTCATGTTTTTAATATTAAAGACAACACAAATACACTGACAAAAAAATATTCTTACTTAATGAGGCTATAGCACACAGCTCGTAGGGGTTCATGGTCTTTCTTCCGTATATTATTGTTAACCAAACTATCTAGTTCATCTCGAGCAAACCGAAGCTGAACTTCTGTCACACTGTAACTTGCTGATTCCCGAGCACAGTCCTCAATGTTATGGGCTTCATCTAAAATGACAACCTGTTCTTTCAAATTTAAATCCATCTATAAGATAAAAGAATTTTCCTGTAAAACATTTGGCAAAATGAATTTAATAGCAGGCAAGGTATTTCATATAAAATTCACACCATAAGTTGATATTGCAAGCATAATTACATAAGCAACCCATTCTCATTCTTAAATGAAACCTCTGAAACACTAAGGCTAACCAATACCAGCTCTGTATTACAAAGTTTGCCACTTTATACTCAGAAAATACTTCATAAACCTATCAATGAAAAAAATATGTGTTAAGTGAGCTGGCTACAAAGAAGGATAGTAAATTTCCCTTAAAGGAGTTTCCAAAATAATTTTTTTTCCTTGAGACAAAGTCTCACTCTGTTGTCCTAGGGTTGAGGACTGTAGCATCATCATAGCTCATAGAAACCTCAAACTCATGGGTTCATGTGATCCTCCTACCTCAGCTCCAGTGTAGCTGGGACTATAGGCCCCTGCTACAATGCCTGGCTAATTTTTCTATTTTTAGTAAAGATAGTGTTTCACACTTTATTTTTATTTTTTGAGACACAGTGTCACTATGTCGCCCTTGGAAGATGCCATGGCATCACAGTTCACAGCAACCTCAACTCTTAGGTTTAAGTGATTTTTTTGCCTCAGCCTCCCAAGTAGCTGGGACTACAGGCACCTGCCACAATGCCCGGATATTTTTTGATCGCAATTGTCACTGTTGTTTAGCAGGCCTAGGCCAGGCTCAAACCCAGTAGCCTTGGTATATGTGGCTGGCACCCTACTCAGTGAGCTATGGGCCCCAATCTAGTGTTTCACTCTTGTTTAGCCTAGTCTCTAAATCCTGAGTTCAAGCAATTCACCTGTCTCGGCCTCCCAGAATATTAGGATATTATAGGCGTGAGCCCCCATGAAGGCCCTAAATAATTTTCAAAACAGAGTATAAAACCTTGGAAAGTAAAATAACAACACAAGATTTAAATGACTCTTAAAATACTAACACAATGTAGTATATACTTATTTTCTTTTAATCTGTTCTACAATCCTTCATTTTGAGAATTATTCCTCCTCAACTCCTGTATGATGCTAGCAGGACTATTAATTTGTGAATCAAAGGACATCACCACTTTCACAACAGAGGTAACACTCATAACCCAGGCTTATCAGTTAAATACAGTACTCCATCTCTCTGTCATCACAGTGACTGTCATTCAGGAATAGATAAATGACACAATCCAAGCTAAGCCAGGCAGAATAATTTAGGGGGACTAATATGAAAGCATGTTCTTTTCTCCAGTTTAGTTAGATGTTTGTGGTTATCTTTATTCCCACAAGAAAAAAGCTTGCCTGAGAATAAAGCCATCACTATGAAGAGAGGGTCAAGTATTTTTCCTTGAACTCTTTTTAAGTTGGGTTTGTATCACTTGCAATTGAAGGAGTCCTGGCTCAGCAGTTGGGAGGCCGAGGCAGGTGGATTGCCTGAGCTCACAGATTTGAGACCGGCCTGAGCCAGAGTGAGACCTTGTCTCTATAAATAGTTGGGTGTTGTGGCAGGTGCCTGTAGTCCCAGCTGTTTGGGAGGCTGAGGAAAGAGAATCACTTAAGCCCAAGAGTTAAAGGTTGCTATGAGCTGTGACGCCACGGCACTCTACCAAGGGCAATATAGTGAGACTCTGTCTCAATTAAAAAAAAAAAAAATAGAAAGCTAAGATGAACTATGCAGTCAGATCTGAAGAGAGAAAACAAAAACTGACCATACCAAGTTAGAACTTTTCATCTTACACTGTGCCAACTGCATATTTTTAAGAACCAGGCAAATAAATGCAAATGATACATCTGAAGTTTGCCTCTCAAAGGCTCAGAAAATCTAATTCACATAGCATACATATTCTCTCAACATAAGTTCTTCAAAACATAGCTTTTTCTGGTTTGGTGACCATAGCTCAGTGGTTAGGATGCCGGCCACATGCACCATGGCTGGTGGGTTTGAACCTGTCCCAGGCCTGCTAAACAACAATCACAACAATAATAAAAAAAAATAGCCAGGCATTGTGGTGGGTGCCTGTAGTGCCAGCTACTCAGGAGGCTGAGGCAAGAGAATCCCCTAAGTCCAAGAGTTAGAGGTTGCTGTGAACTGTGACACCACAGCATTCTACCAAGGGAGACAAAGTGAGACTCTGTCTCAAAAAAAAAAGAAAAAAGAAAAAAACCATAGCTTCTTCAGAGAAATGTTTTTGTTTGTTTATTTATTTATTTATTTATTTTTAGAGATGAGCTTCCACTATGTCACCCAGGCTGGAGTACAGCGGTGCAATTGCAGCTCAGTGTAACTCTAAACTCCTGGGTTCAGAGGTAATCCTTCTACCTCAGCCTCCTGCGTAGCTAGGACTACAGATGAGAGCCATCACAGCCAGCTAATTGTGTGTGTGTGTGAGAGAGAGAGAGAGAGAGAGAGAGAGAGAGAAAATGTGTGTGTGTGAGAAATAGGGTCTCACTACATTGCCTGGGCTGGTCCCAACTCCTGGGCTCAAGCAACCCTCCCACCTCAGCCTCCTGAGCACCAGCAACTACATGGATGCGCCACTGCCTGGCTACAGAAAAATATTTTTAAATAGTTCTTTTTAACTACTCATAAATGAAAAGAGTGATGGCTATACATGGGTTCCAAATGAAGATAATTTTGTTCCCCAAGAGACATTTGGCAATTTCTGGAAACATTCTTGATGGTCACAACTGTGAGGGTGCTACTAGTATTTAGAACCAAAGGCCAGAGAGGTCACTAAACATCCAACAATGCACAAGACAGCCCACCACAACAAAGAATTATCCAAGCCCAAATATCATTACTGCCAAGGCTGAAAAACTCTGCTATAATCCCACTTGTTTAAAATTGATTGTTATTTTGGAAATTAAAATGACTAGGTCTAAAATTCAGTTTTTAATGCACTTTAAGATATTGTTCAGTACTTTGAGGTTTATACAAATTTATTTACAAAAGTTAAAGCAAAAAAATTAACACGTTAAAACATCTAAAAGCTTTATATTCAACATTCATATCACAATAAGTAGGAAAAAAGTTATTCTAATTTTTACATATATACTTACACTTTCTCTTATTTGTGCATCTAGAAGATAGTTGTAGGGACAAAATATTATGTCAGCATCTTCTATTAGTTCTCGAGCCGTGTAGTATGGACAGGCCTTTAGTTTCTTTCCCAGACTGACAAGTTCCTCTATATCCCAGGCCTTGGACATCCCTTGAAGAGTCCGCAGTGTGTGCTGATCACTAATTTTATGAACACCATGATAAAAATAGCAGGATTTTCCCTAAAAACAAATGTACATAACTGAAATGTGATCTAATATTGGAATAGAAGGCATAAAACCAGTTCATCTCAGAATTTTAGAAATTTTAAAGCCATAAGACTAAGATTTTACAGAGAAAACAGATAACACCATATCTAAATCACAATCATTTTAAAGAATCCCTATTAGTTGACTTAAATAGAATTCCAGATTAGTAGAGCTCCAGATTCCTTAAATTGAGAAAAATATTTTTTAAATATGTTTGTTGTAGCTTTGTTCTGATTAAAGTGATGTTAGGCCTAAAATATTTCTGGAAGAATACACAGAACAATGGTATCATTGGTTATTTCCAAGGATGAGAACTAAGTTACTTGGTTAGTGGAGGAGAAGAGGTTTTTCTTCCATCCTCTTGTACTTTTTCAGTTTTGGACCATGTGACAGTATTATTTATTCAAATATAAATAAGGAAGGAAGGTAGGTGAGAAGGTTGAAACCTAGTGTGGGGAAACTCAGAAAATACAAAAGAGTACCCCCTCAAATCCCCTAAATTGTCAATAATTCCATCACACAAATAATATACTATTAACATGTTGATTTATTTCATTTACTACTTCATGTGGTACATAGGATATTTCTACAATGTGAGTCAACATTAAAATACTGAGAACAGAGTGGTGCCTGTGGCTCAGTGAGTAGGGCGCCGGCCCCATATACTGAGGGTGGTTGGGTTGACCCAACTCTGGCCAAACTGCAACCAAAAAATAAAATAAAATAAAATACTGAGAACAAAGTAAATATTCCCTAGGCATTGAAGATTACTAGCAATCTAGCCACAATAAACATTTTTATTCTTTTTCTTACTCACTACTGTACTAACGAGGATATAAAACTAGATTTATTTTTACTCTATTTTATTAAAAAATCATATCAGGAAAAATAACTTCTCATATCACTTTTTTTTAATTGCTGCTCAGATATGTGCACTGAAATAATGTGCCACAGCTGATAAATGGTTATCTTATCACTGGGCATTTAGACTGTAACCAATTTCTGCCTTATGAATAATACTGCAGTAAACATTCTTATGCCAATTTCTAAACATTTTCTTAGTGTACATTTTTAGAAATGGCATTAGAGGACCAGAAACTATGAAATATTTTCGTGCTTCTTAAAAATATATAATAACCAAAGTATTCCCCAGAAACTAAGTATAAACCATTTTGCATTATCCTTTTCCCCACCTCCTTATCAATAGTAATATCTTTTATTGTGTTTGTCTTTTTAAAAGGTAACAAATAGAATCTTGCCTTGATTTGTATTTTTTACAGTTTCTAGCAAAATTTAAAACAGTATTTTAAAATTTCTAACAAGGTTTAACCGTGATTTGTATTTCTTCTTTTATGTTATCTACTAATATTCTTTTCCAATCTAATATTAGAAATAAAAAATTTCTTCACATTCATTAATAAAAAAATAAGATTTAGGCTGGGCACAGTGGTTTACACCTATAATCTTAACACTTAGGGAGGCTAAGACAGGAAGATTACTTGAGGCCAGGAGTTCAGGACCAGCTTGAGAAAGAGCAAGACCCCTACCTCTATAAAAAAAAAAGAAAGAAAGAAAAATTAGCCAGTCATGGTAGCATGTGCCTGTAGTTCAAGCTACTTGGAAGGCTGAGGCAGAAGAATTGCTTGAGCCCAAGAATTTGAGGTGCAATAAGCTATGCTGAAGCCACTGGACTCCAGCCTGAATAGCAGAAAGAGGTTTTGTCTCAAATAAAAATTTAAAAAGTTGATAAAACCCATTCCTAGCAAGAGTATTTTAGGTGATGGAATTTATTTTTTTGTTTTGTTTTTGTTTTGCAGCTCAGCCAAGGCCAGGGTTTGAACCCACTACCTTTGATATATGGGGCCAGTGCCCTACTCAATGAGCCATAGGTGCCGCCCCAAGAGTATTTTATATACTATTAAAAATGTATAAAATTTGGCTCGGTGAATGTAGCAGAGTGGTTACAGAGCCAGCCACATAAACCAAGTCTGGTGGGTTCAAACCTGGCCTAGGCCACCTAACAACAAAAATGACAACTGCAACAAAAAACAGATGGGTGTTGTGGCGGGTACCTATAGTCCCAGCCACTTGGGAGGCTGAGGCAAGAGAATCACTTAAGTCCAAGAGTTGGAAGTTGCTATCAGCTGTGACGCCAGCATGGCGCCACAGCACTCTACCGAGGGTGACACAGTGAGACTCTGTCTCAAAAAAAAAAAAAAAAAAATTAGATTTGCCTCTATGCTGATGTGTTAGGCTCTCTAAAGTTAAGTTGTGAGAAAAACAGATGTTGAATAATGTACATATAATGACTAATTTCATGTAAATTATTTTTAAAGACTACATACACATATAGCAAATTTGTATAGCAAATACTTTTTTAAAATGTTAGATATATAAAAGTTTACAGTGGTTTCTTTGAAGGATTAAGGAGATGGGAGAAGCTAGATCTCATTACGTTTATGTGCTTCTATAATTTTGAGTCTTCTAACCACAAGCATTATTTTGCTTTTCCAATTGTCATTTGGAACTATGTGGTAGAACAATGGGCAATTTTATTTTGTTAATTTCATGTATCTACTTTAAAAATGTGATTTTGAAATAAAAATAGTTCTCTTTACCAGATTTCTACCCTTAATATGTCAAAAACAACTAAATATGAGATATATAAATTAAATGTCTATATTTTTATCTATGAACTGCCCAAAAGAAGAATTTATGTTTTCAAAACATATATAAATCAGTGTGTATCCAGAAATTGCTAGAAACCAAGTAAACCATCATAACCTACAAAAGAATTTCAGCAAAACAAAGGACAAGGCACGAACAGCTCAGGACCAGTTCTGTTTCAGCTCTGTTTTCAGTCATGTCAAGGAAAACTACATGTTAATCCTCCAAAGTATTACAAATGAAAATTAGGAGTAAAGGGATTCACCTAACTATATTTATTTACTTCATTTTCCACATTTGCTCACGTGCTTTGTGGAACCTTTACTCTTTTTATCTTTTATACTGTGTCTACTTCCCTATACCTCATTGCCATCTTTTGTTTTTATTTCTAGTGTAATCAAAGTAGCAATAGACTAGGAGTTAGGAAACCTGGGTTTTGGTTCCTCCTTTCTTGCTAATTACTTGTCTAATTGCGTAAACTTCAGGACCCATTTTTTTAATATGACTAGGTATCAAACGAAAGTTGAACCCCTAGCCTTGTTTTTGAGACAGTCTCACTATGTCACCCTCAGTAGAGTGCCATAGTGTCACAGTTCACAGCAACTTCAAACTCTTGGGCTTCAGTGATTCTCTTGCCTCAGTATCCCAAGTAGCTGGGTCTACAGTCACCGCCATAATGCTTAGATATTTTTTTGTTGCAGCTGTCATTGTTGTTTAGCAGGCCCAGGCCGGGATCAAACCCACCAGCCTTGGTGTATGTGGCTGGTGCCTGAACCCCAAGTGAGTTTCGGTCACCAAGCCGAACCCAAAGCCTTTTAAGATTCCTTCTGACTAACTATACCATCTCTAAAGTTCCTTCCAGCTCTAAAATTCTATGATTTTCAATATTCAGAGTTAGGTGGAGATGTACCAATTATTTTTCATATAGAATTTGATAGCAACTAAGTTTAATAATTTGACATTCACTATCTCTTCATTCCAAACATCTTCTGTACAATTAATTCTAAAAGCTTATCTTTATAGAAAATGATCACCAAAGTGCCTTCCAAATCTATGATTAAATGATAGTTCTCATTTTAACAAAATATAAATGTTCTAAAATAATTTTTTTTAAATTGCCATTCTTGGGTCTAGTTAAAATTATTATTTCTTAATTGAAATAAAATTTAACTTTAACAGCTACATGCATACTTTTCCAGAATTAAGAGCACTTTAGTAAAAGAAATAGTGAACAAAAACACATGTGTGCTTTCTGATCAAGCCAAAAAATCAGAAGGTTTACACTTTAAGGGCAGTTAGAATGACACCCCTGTGAATGCTGATAGGAAAACCAGAAAAACTAACCCATTTTAACAGTGAAACACAATCCAGAGAGGAGCCTGTCAATTGAAGGCTTATCATACTTTAAACTCTTTCATTAAACTGTCAGTTATCTAATTTATCATTTGGCTTTGGTAATTCAGCCATAGTTAAACATAGACACCTATAGTGACTTTGTAATTGGCCCTCATTACAATACCAAATTACTCAGAGGGCTTGGGAACAAGAAAAAGAATGTTCATGTATGCCCATGAGGTAAGCATTTTGAGGCAGAATTAGGTAAGGGTAAATCACAAGCTGGTATTTTCAATTATTTATAGTACTAATTAATATTCAAAAATAAAATAATTGTTCACTTTAAGACAAACTAAAGTCCAATGAAAAATTTTAAACATTGAAGCCTATTTAATTACTTGCTTTTTTTTTCCCCTTGAAACAATCTCACTCTTATAGCTCATCAAAGGTTGGAATTCATTCTGCCTTGACTCTCCATTAGCTGGGACTATAGATACACACCATCACTTTTGGCTTTTTTTTTTTTTTTTTTGTCAAGAATAGGTCTCTCTATGTTGTCAGGCCAGTTCTGAATTCCTGGTCTCAAGTGATCCTTCCACCTCAGCCTCCAAAAGTGCTGGGGTTACTGGCAAGTCACTATGCCTGGGCTTTTTATTTTTACATGATTCAAACTTAAAAGAATAAAGATCAATTAGAGTAACCAGCACTATAGGATTCTAGAAGATCACATAAAATTAGACTATTTGTCTTCAAAACACAATCTTAATCTTTTTAACTGCTTTTACCAATATATGTGTTTTTTCCAAATACTTAATAATTTTCCTAATAATAAAAAGATAAAAATATAATGACGACAATGCCAGCAAGTCTTCCTGCATAGGTTATATAGCCAAAAAATAAATTTCAAGCATTTGAGGCCTTCACTTAAGCATGAAATTTATGAAGTTTTACCATGATGACCTTTTCTTCCTTATTACTTTTTGACACTTTAATATTTTCATCTCTCCTTAAAGAAAGCTTTTTAATCTATAGAATGAAGGTATTTCACAATTTCCTCAGTTAGTTAGAAAGAACTTAAAGGGAAATAAAATGACTGTAGATTCAATAGTGTTTTTGAGTCAATAATTCTCTATTTTCTTCTTGGCTCTGAACAAGTTACTCAAGTTTTTCCATTGGAACCCCTTACTACTTATACTTTGTAATCCCATATTTTAATAACCATGAAAGTATCTTTTAAATATCCCTAAATAAAGCTCAAATAAATTCTTATCTAATAAAAGAAGTCATTAAGGAAAAAAAGCATAATACAAAATAATGTATTAGCATTATATAGTAGAAGGTGGTACATCTTGAAAGAAACTCTAGGGGCTGTCTTGTAGTTTTTTGTGTATAGCACCAATTCTGTTTGATAAAATACTAGTGAAAGGCAAAGTAACTTTAAAAATATATCAAAACAGCATTGGTCATTTTATATACTATCAATTTATGGTTTACTGAGTTCTAGGTCTAATTTCAACTCAATTTTAGAGTAAAGTAGTTATACCAGAACACAGACTCTCAAATGCTGTCCAAAAAAATTATTTAAAAATCATTTAAGTCTTTAGTAAGAAAGACTTCTTTTCTATTTCCACCTATCCACAACTCAAAATATTCTAAATTCTTTAAAAATTTTCAAAAGCATGATATTTTTAAAGTTAATAATTTAGAATACGTCTTAAAAGAGAAGTTTGTACTGATAGAATTATAAACAGGATAATTATATTTCTAATTCAGTTTAGAAAACACTTGAAAATTTGCTCAGAGAGCCTAAATAAACTATTTTCTTTACAAGTTTTTAAATATGTAAAGTATATTAGACCTTATAGGTCTAAATCATTTAAACATTTTTTAGCTTCTCATATGACATCCACATTTGACTATCGTTTGTTAAAAGAAGGAAATAAGAAGATACCTGACTACAATGGAAATCAATTTCAAGGAATTAAAAATCTCCAAGTTTTAGGGCCAAACCTCATAATTTTAAACTTGACTAAAAATTTTCTTATGCTAAAATTATTTCCAAAAAATCAATACTAGCAATTAACTTGATTTTCTTAAGTTATTTGATTTCCACTAGAAATGCGCATATGAAAATACTGAATAACTTGAACATTTTCAGCTTTATTGTTTCTCCAAAACAAAATAACTCTACTCACATTTTTTCCATCCAGCAATTCCATGCACTTTTCATTTCTGTTGAAGTTGCCGACTACTTCAGGATGAACACAAGTATGATCCCTGCTAGAAAGAATAGTCATTGGGACCCCTGAGTACGCTGTCCTCCGGAGCTCTTTAGTAATCTGAGCAATCTGCTTGTGTGTGCGTGTCCCAAAATATATTTTAGGTATCTTGAATTTCCCCCCATGATCCTTCTTAGTGGTATTTGAAGATTCTTGACTGTTTTCTTGTTTAGTACAACAGCACTTAGAACAAGGGCCAGGGGGCTATAACAAAGGAAAGAAAAGATAGCTAGTATCTAAAACTTTTATTTAAAAGAAGTTAGCAAATGTCTCATGGAATCACATTCTACAAGTAATGAATCACAGTGGTCAAAAACAGAGAAATCTCAAGATATTATAGTATCTAAAATTTGCCATTAAAAATAAAACTACAAATTGCATTTCTAATTGGTCCTTTTTCTCTATTTTAAAAGTTAATAAATTATGTTCCCATATTTACATTCTTTCTAACATAACACTCAAACTTTCTAATTCAAAATATTTTAAGAACATTTTTAACTCACTTCATAAATTATAAAAAATGATAAGACAAAGTAGAGGACAATTTTAATTTTTGCTTAAGTTTCAAATGAACTTATGACATAGTTTAGAGTTGATAGTTTCAAACCAGCATAGCTCATTCAAATATCCCATAATATGCCAATATTTTCCAAAGAATTTTAAATATGGTTTACAAAAAGAATTATAAAGTTGAATCTAAACTATCACTAAAAAACAAAAAAAAAAGGGAAGAGAAAGTTCTTCTCTAGCAAATGTATGAAAATGAATGCAAAATAATATT
This sequence comes from Arctocebus calabarensis, assembly GCA_963573935.1. Taxonomy (NCBI): domain Eukaryota; kingdom Metazoa; phylum Chordata; class Mammalia; order Primates; family Lorisidae; genus Arctocebus; species Arctocebus calabarensis. The sequence goes on along the minus strand of CAUYON010085614.1, from coordinate 4,277 downwards.
TAATAGTAAAGGCAGGTTGCTTGTATGGAACAAATACATATCTGAAATTCAGTTACCTGTCACGGAATGCAAACCCAACAGTAAAATTATCCAGGACTGCTTTTCCTGGATAATTTCACTCATAGTTCAGTTTCATAATTGGAAGAGTTACATAAATGTCTCCTCACATAAACTATATAGAACTTTATGAATATATTCTAATATTTACCTGATATTCCTCTCTTGTTTTCTAAATTCTCAAATACTAAAAAGGTTTAATGCCGTATGTTAGAACTCACAGGTTTTGAACTACTCCTTTCTAAGCCTCAATTATAACTACACCAAATGAGACACAAAGAAGACTTAACTTATGGAAATACAGTAAAATGGTTAATTTACAGCAGTAGTTACCAATGGAGAAAAAAGGTAAATAGCATAGTAACTTAAAAATTGTGTACCGGAGAGTTTTAGTTTAGTAGAACAAATACTCGACTTGACTGGAGTTTTTTTTTTTTAATTGTAATCAGTAAGATTAACCTTCATAAACAAACGCTAAGTCATAGCATGTTACACCACAGTACTGGGGATCAAGCTGTCTTTTAGCCTCAACTCAGTGGAAAAGCAAGTTCAAATTACTCTCAGTCTCTCTCAACCTTGTCCGCCATTAAATATTACAATACATGATAGAATGGATGTAAATGTGACCCTTCTGGAGCTGTCACTCACTGGGATAAAAGGTTCACTGATGTGCCAAATAAACAGTCAGTCAAAGTGGATAAAGTTACAGCCATGCTGGAATTGTTACATTCTCCTATCAGGTTGCCAGTAACAGCAGATTTCATTACAGAGTGCTGCCACATTAAATAGCCAGTTCCAAATATCCTGCCTTCTATATTGAATAATTACTTATTCACTAAAAGGATAAAAAGAAGAATTATGAATGGGGCTCTTGTCAACAGTGAGGCAGGAAACAGCTGACAAGTGGTTTATGTTACATATGTTGCAATATCCAATAATTTATAGTCACACAGAAAATGGAATGCAAATTATATCATTCTATTTGTGGCTGAATTCTTCTTGGCCTTTGCAATGATTGCATTAATTAATTAACATACTAAAAGAATTAGGATAACTCTAGGTAGCAGAATTGGTTTACTTTTTATACCTTCAATCTTTTCACTCAGTTACACTATTTTTCTATCTAATAAAAAATTCACTTGAATATTTGAACACTATGGTCCAGTGCATAATTATACATTTATCCAAGCAATAGACTAATCCAATAAAGTGGTCTTTTTTTTAAGGCTTGGAAAACCTACTTTTTGACATAACACTTTTCAACATCAATTCTACTTCAAAGTTTACCACCTATTCCTTTTAATGCCATCTTTTTTTTCTGACCAAAAAATTCAAACCATATAGAAGTATACAAAATAAATAACCCATCACAAATAATTTCCCCTTTAAGGGATAATATCATACAGTTTTATAACCAGATAGTTTGTATGCAAACTTTCTAATTTTCAAAAGGTGTAAATTTGGCACTAAAATTTAAATGAATGTTGTTCAGCTTATCTTAAAAATGTCACACCAGTAGTGTACTAATAAAAGTAAAAGATTAAGATCTAGTTTCAGAAAACTTTTCTCACTAGAGTGTCTTTATTTAGGTACCTTAAGTTTGGTTGTATTCCACAATTCAGAATATTATAAGCCACAGTTAATTTTATATTAAACACCTAAAAATACGAGGTAGATTTCTCAAGAAGACATTTTCATTGGGTGGTTAGGCAAGTAGAGTAGAAGACAGAAATGAAGAAAGTTGATGCTTTTTCCTTCTCATTATTAAAGAGAAATTATTTACTCAGAAGTGATCTACTATGTTTCCCTTTAAAGGATTGGATACAATCATATTTGAAGACAGAAAAATTGATGAGACAGTAGATACCAGAGCCTTCAAAAAGACATTTATTTAATGACAAAAGAGAATTGCATGTACCAAAATCAGCAACTTGAAATGCAATAAGATCCTGCCTGAACAATAGGACAGACAGGAAAGGAAAATGCTATCAGAAAACTAGACCAAGGAAGGATTATGATAAAAGTAATGACAGGAGGGCAGAGTATTCAATTAATAGGCTAATTTTATGGCCTTTCTCTAAAACGTTTTGACCTAGGGGGTCTTGAAACAATTAGAGTAATAAAATTAAATAATTTTATATCACTCATTAAATATCTCTTCTGCTAACAAATGATTGTGTTTATCTTTCATAAGGATGCTTTCCTTTCCCTTTTGCTCTTTAAGTGTACAGAGATTGCATTAGAAAACTGGAGGACAAATGTAAAAGTATTCATATTAACATCCTACATATCTGAAGATCAACAGATAAAATATAAGGAGTCGGAGGGGGTAAAGAATAAAATCTTATCTGTTGGGAGCAATGTACACTACTCTGGTGATGAGCACACTAAAAGACAGCATTATACAATTCATCCAAGTAACAAGAACACTGTACCCACTAATATTTTAAAATAAAAAATTATTTAAAAAAACATACAAACAAAAAACCCCAAAACACATGGGCTGTCAACTCTAAGACCTGTGAGTGGCTACATTCAGTGGCAAAATCAACCTCTTTAAGAGTTGGCTTCCTCTCCATACCTAGAAACTGTTAAGAGCCCTTTTACTTCAACAAAAGGTAAGAAAGTCAAACTTCAAATATATCATCATTTAAAGAGAGAAACAAGAGATAAATGTCAATGTGACAGCTATAATATTTCCACATGCAGGGTTTAATTGTTTAAAAAATACATTTCAAATGCATAATAACCAAACAGTTCTTAGAAGATCAGTAAGCAAAGATTTTTAGAAAATTTTCCTCCTGTTAATAAATTCTATGTATTCCTTTTCTTATCCTATTATATACAGACATAGTTAAATTCTTTGAAAGAATGAAGGATTAGATTTGATCTTGAGAGAAAGGCCAACTGCTAAGTCCTATTTCTTTCACAAAGCTATCATTATAAGTTCAAACAGTAACATGCTACAATGTCAACTTCTAAAGTTTCATTAACTATCTCTAAACTTTCCCCACCAACAAAAAAAACCTCTATGCCTCAATACTTGAAAAATAAAGTGAGCATGGTGAATATTTTAAAAAATGAAAAATGATAAAGCAATAGTTAAAATTAATTTCATTGCCAGAAACAAGTCATAAATCAGGGAACTTTCCAAAGGAAGCAATAAATTGAATTCTAAAAGCAGGCATAAAAGTGTATATTTGATATGAAAAATAAGTGTATATAAAGAAGTAGAGAGAAAGAGACTGAACAGAAGCTATTTGAATGAAACAGAGGGAAAACTAGGTCAATGAAACAGTGAGTTGTGGTTTCCATAGCTTTCCACATGTACATATATTGTCTTTCCAACTACACTAAAAATTCCTTGAAGACAGACACTATGCCTTACACTTCTTTATATTACTGATTTATTAAGCGTGGTGCTTTGCACATAACTGTAACTTAATTTTTTTTCTAATTGATGGACTTCAACTAAATGTTCCTGAATCAACTACTGTACCCATGTATCACATTTTAAAAATCTGACATGTTTAAATGATGCCCCAATTTGAAGTACTGCACATTTTAGAAAGTTACTTCAAAATCAAACAATTAGCTTTTAAAAGAAAAAGTATAGGAGAATTTGTTATTTTTCAAGGACAAAAAGAAAAATCACCATATACTGTATTTGAGTCACTTTAGTTGTGAGTGACAAACACATATCCTGATATGTTCATTATTAATAATGACCATTTATTAAGGCTATCCCAGTGCTAAGCACTTTCCATGTACTATCTCATTTCATTCACTCATTCTTTTTTTTTTTTAAATAATTTTATTGAATCATAATTATGTACATTGGTGCAATCATAGGGCACAATTCATATACATTCAGAAATATTTTGATCGTACTGTTACAGATAGACTTCATGGCATTTTCTTGATCACTATATAAAGATATTGATACTCTACCTTTAATAAGTTTCACCAGTACCCTGCTAAGATGCACCGTAGGTGTGTTCCCACTAATTGCTCTCCCTCTACCCATCCTCCCCCCTCCCCTCCCCTCCCTTTCCCTGTATTCCTGTGCTATAATTGGGTTTTAGCCTTCATATGAAAGCTACAAATTAGCTTCATATTAGGGCTGAGTACATTGGATACTTTTTCTTCCATTCTTGAGATACTTTGCTAAGAAGAAAATGTTCCAGCTCCATCCATGTAAACACAAAAGAGGTAAAGTC
>CAUYON010085612.1:0-26338 GCA_963573935.1 Arctocebus calabarensis | reverse complement strand
AAAATTTTCTCCTTCATATTAACTTTAGTGAACTTAATTATCATGTGCCTAGGGGATGTTTTATTCGGGCTGAATTGTGCTGGGGTTCTGAAACTGTCTGCTATCTGAATTTCAGAATCTCTTGGCATGTCTGAAAATTTTCTTTCATAATCTCATAGAGAAGAAACTCTGGGCCTTGTGATGCCACTTCATTGTTTTCAGGTATCCCAATAAGGTGAATGTTGGTTTTCTTCAAGTTATCCCAGAGCTGTGTGAGAGAATGATCTGTTTTTGCCTTCCATTTCTCTATCTCTTTGTCAGTTTGGGAGCGTTCGATTGCTTTGTCTTCTATGTCAGAAATCCTTTCTTCTGCTTGCTCCATTCTGTTGCTGAGGGATTCTGCTTTGTTTCTCAGATCTTTGAGGGCTGCAACTTCTTGTCTCAATGTGTCCAAATCTTTGGTCATTTGGTCTTTGAATTCCTTGAATTCTTGAGACAATTTTTGAAATGCACCCAGAATTTCTAAATCCAACTTTTCTTCTATTTTATTGATCTTGTTTGCAATCCCAATTCTGAATTAAATTTCTGACATTTCAGCCATCTGTTTATGCATAGGATCCTCGCTTGTGTCCGCCAGATTATTTCTTGGGGGATTTGACCTAGTCTGATTGTTCATATTTCCAGAGCTTTTCCATTGATTCCGCCCCATGATTAATTTTTCACCATTTGGCTAGATGAATAGATAAGGACATTTTGGGATGGGAGTTCTAGGAGTAGTGATTGACCAGTTCTTTGCTTAAAAGCTTGGACTAGTGTCTATACCTTTTTCCCTAGAGTTTTGCCACTGCTTGTGAAACTGGGGACCTTCTTGGTGTGGTGGGGTTAAGTGGCTCTGTCTTAATTTCAGCTGGTCTTTGTCTTACCCTAGAGAATCTGTTACTCTGGACTGAAATCTGAGCTGTGAAGGAATACCAGAGTTAAGTCGCCGCACCCCCACAGGCAACAATTGAAAAAGCCAAATCAAACCTTCCCACTACCACACACCCAGGGTACCCCTTTGGAAAGTCCTCAGGTGATTAGCCCAACTGAAGAGGTCCTAATGAATTGTCTTAGCCAGCACTGAACTCAAATGGAAGAGTTAAAAATGTCTCTGGCAAGTAGATAGCAGGGATCCGCTGGAAGCTCTTGTATAATTCACTTTGATGCTCTGTGAGCTCAGGAGGGCAGATGCTCCAGAGGTTTGCACCTGTCTGGGTCACAATGAGGCCTGTGGCTCCACAACCATTCTGCTACTCCCTGTCACTGTTTGGCAGGGGGAGGTGAGGCCTGACAAACTGGGTACTTGATAGGGGCTGGGGAGATTCACTCAGTTCCAGCCCTGTCCCTGATTGATGTTGCTGCTGGAACAGAACAAGTTTGCAGAATTTATTTCTATCAAGGCGATTTTCCCTGATCAGACTAGGGCTGCAAATGCGTTTTACTCAGTCTGTGAGTTCAAGCCCTTTGTCTCAGCTTTCATCCCCTGAGGGCCAGATTAAGCAAAGCAGCCCCTCTGCAAGTATTCCAACCCCTGCTGTTTCCAGCCGGTACGCCTCAGGCAAATCCTTTATGTGGCTTGGTTGGCGGTCCCCTCTGCCGGCACCGGAGAAGTGGCCCGCTTCCCATGGCTGCCCAGAAGACTGGGAGTGTCTCCTCAAAACATCCCCAGGGGTGCAGCTCTCCAGCTATTGTTCCCGGAGCTGGTCGGGAGTCGGGAGTCTCGTGCCTCAGGAGACCTTCCCACCAGCCAAGTCTTCCCTCAGGAGACCTTCCCACCAGCCAGGTCTTCCCTCGGCTCACTCTGAGCCAGAAAACCAGCACAGTTCAGGGACAGTCTGTGCCCATCCACACCCCTCAAGAAAATCTCCAAGAATCAGGACTCTGTGGGGAACAGGCCCCCAGACCTTGGGGTGAGAGTGGAGGGAAACACCAAGAACACCAACTTGCAGGTAGAGAGTATATACAGTTTTATGCCTGGCTGGAGAGCGCCACAGCACCCTAGTAGGGGAAGGAGGTCTGGTTTTTAGAGGGTCTCTCCCGTGGGGTAGAGTGGGAGGACAGCCGAACACTGTTCGCTTGTTTGTGTGGAGGTATGGAGTATACTGCGAGTATACTCTCTCATGGGGGAGGGGACTCCCGTCCGCTTGGTGATGTGCTCTGTACCTTTTTGTTTGTGTTCTTGGGGTCTCAGGTCGCCCTAGCAGGGTTGATGTGCACTCTTTGACCTTTTCTTTTGGCTCAGATCCAAACCATCGGCTTTCTTGCTGAGTTTCTGTCCTTTAACTCTTCTTCTGGATGGGAACCTCTGCAGAAAGCTGGCTACAGATCTTGGCTCCGCCAACCGAAACTATCTTCTCTTTCATCTTGACTTTGGACCAGTTAATGACAGTATGTCTTGGAAAAGTTCTGTTTGAGTTGAGATGATCTGGGGTTTGATATCCCTCTGAAAGGATATGTCAGAATCTTTGGTGATACTTGGGAAATTTTGATTTATGTTATCCTCTAGTAGGACTTCCATTCCTCTAGGGTGTTTTTCTCCCCTTGCTGGGATATCTATAACTTGTAAGTTTGAATGCTTCATGAAATCCCATAATTCTCTCAGTGAATATTCTGTTTTCTCTCTCTTTAAGTGCCTGTGTTAGCTGAAGAGCTTTTTTCTCTACCACTGAGATTCTTTCTTCTGCATAGTATAATCTGTTATTGTTACTTTCTACTGCATCTTTAAGTTCCTTGATGGAGTACTTCAATTCCTTAAGCTCCACTATATCCTTTCTATATTTTTCATATCTTTCATCTCTTATTTGATTCTGTTTTTGTATTTCCTTTTGGTTGTTTTCCATTTTCTCAGCAATTCCCTTCATTGTTTTTATCAACCATATTTTACATTCCCTTTCTGTCAATTTTAACATTTCTTTATAAGTATAATCCTCTGAAGTAGCTACCTTATGATCCATTATTAGGGGGTTGCTCTTTTCTGGCTTTTCATGTTGCTAGGAGTTTTTCTGCTGTTTCTTCCTCATGAGTATTTTGTTTTTGTCTATTTCCTTGCCCTACTTTTTCATTTCACTTCCTCCTGCTCTTTAAGTTACCATGCCTCTGATCTAAGGTGTGAAGTGTCCCTTTGGTAAAGGACTAAAAAGAAGAGAAGTGTGAAGAATAAGAACAGATAAAAGATTAAAAAAAGAGAAAAGAGAAAGGAAAGTGGGGAGAATAAAAGGGAAGACTGAAAAGAGGAAGAGAGGAACAGAAAGCTTGAGACAGGAGAAATAGTGGTGTTCAATAGGGCACTTTGATCCACACCCACAAATGCCATAATCTGGGGGGCTGGGTAGGGTGGGTCCTTTGAGATCTGGAGCTCTTTGCTGCCCTGAGAAGACATAAGACCCCACCTCCACCAAATAGAGAAGAAAAACAAAAACAGTGTAAATCATAACAAAATAAACAGATAAAAAACCTTCAGGGATAAAATTGGGGGAAAAAAGAATAACAGGAGCAGAAAAACTAGCAAAAATGAAGCCCTATTATTAAAGAAAGAAACAATGAAAAATTTAATTACATGAGGACAAAGAACAAAAAGAAAAAGAAAAATCAGAGGGGAAGAAAAGTTGAAAAAAATTTTTTAAAGAATAAAATATCTATCTATCTATCTATCTATCTATCTATCTATCTATCTATCTATCTATGTAATCTGTCTGTCTATCTTGGTGCATATTGCCTGGGCAACCAGTGATCCTCTGGGGTATGAGATGCTAATCACAACACTGACACAACTGTATAAGAAGGAGACTGGAAGTCTCTGACTTGCCAAGGAGATCTGGTCCCATCTTCCTGACCTCTTTCCCTTAATTCCCACAATGTTGGGAGCCTGAAGCTCTCCTCAGTCTACTTAATAGACACACCTCAACTTTTACAAACCACGTCCCTTGGCTATGCAGTGGCTTTCCAAGGATAGCATGTGTTGCTCTGATCTCCCCAGGAATCACTGCTTTGCTTATCAGGCATGCCAGAACCAGCCTTGCACTAAGACCCTAGGGCTAAACCCTCAGGGCAGCTTTCCCACCATAGGTGCACCCACCCTGCAGCTGAACAACCAGAGCTCTGCTCTGCCTGGTGGTTCAGTCCTTGTCTCTGGGTGCCATTCAAAATGGCACTTGCTTGCCAGCCCAAGCTCTCCCAAGGTAACTTAACCATGTGCCCAGGTCCAAAACACCACCAACATCACCACCAACAAAAACAAATGAAAAAAACCCCTGCAGCGTGCAAGCCTTTTTTGTCTGTAAATTGTTGCCATTGGTGCTGGCACCATGGTCACACCAGCTGGCCTCTGTCCGCATGCAAGTAATTGCCACTTCTCCAAAGCTATCCTCCTCTGCTTGGGGTCCTGAAGTCTTCCACTGCCTCCATATGCCCCCAGTGGGATGTTTCTTGGCAGAGCCCACAAGCCAGAGGTGCCTGGAGTTTTTTCTCCCCAATCTCACCATGCATGACTGTAAAGAAGCTTCCTCTAGTCAGCCATCTTGCTCTGCCCCTGCCCCCCAGCATAGTATGTGTTAATGCATCCCTTTTGTCTAAACCTATTTGTGTCTTTATATTTAAAGTTTCTTGTAGGCAGCATATAGTTAAGTACTGCTTTTTTTTTTTTTATCTAATCTTGCAATTTCTGCCTTTTAATTGAGTATTACGACTATTACACCCATCTGACTGATATATTCAGATTTAAATCTACTTTCTTACTATTTGATTTGTCCTATTTCTTTTCTTTTCTTTTTTTTTTAAACTCTGCCTTCTTTGGGGCTAATTTTTTTTTAATGATATTTTTGTTGGTTTATGAGCCATAACTCTTTGTTTTGCTATTTTAGGAGTTGCTTTAGATATTATGATATACATCATTAATTTATCACAATCTACCTTTTAGTGAGATTATGTTACTTCACCAGTGGTACAAGAACCTTATAGTAGAATACTTCAGTTTCTTTCCTCTCAGTCTGTGTACTAATGCTATATATTTACCTTTTCTATAGATTATAAGTCCTATAATTATTTTTGTGTGAAAAGTCAATTATCTTTTAAGGGGATTTAACTAATCAGAAAAATATCTCATGTGTTTACTCACGTATTCGTCATTCTTAGTGCTCTTTATTATTTTGTAAAAATTCTTATTTCCATTTGCTATTGTTTTTCTTCTGTCTGAAGGACTTTATGTAAAGTTTCTTGCATGTAAGGTATATTGGTGATACATTCTTTTAGGTTTTTATATATCTGGAAAATTATTTCATCTTCATTTTAAAAAGATGTCTTTGCTGGGCATAAAATTCTGAATTGACTTTTTTGTTAGTTTAAACTTGTGATTTGCTATTGTTTTGCTTGTATTGTTTTTGATGAGAAATTTGCTGTCATTCTTATTTTTGGTTCTATGTGTATAATACATAGTTTTTTCCTTTGGTTAGTTTGAATAATTTCATTATGATATACCTCAGTGTATTTTTCTTAAATTTTTCTGTTGGAATTTGTTTAGTTTCTTGGGTTTGTGGGTATTATAGATTAAATTGTGTACTTCCAAAATTTTTATGTTGAGACCTTAAACCCCATTACTCAGAAGGTGACCTTGTTTGGAAATAAGGTTGTTGTAAATGTAATTTGTTAGGACAAGTTTATTAGACTGAGCCCTAATTCAGTATGACAGGCGTCTTTTTAGAAGGGGAGCTTTGTTTTACTTTTATTGATGCATAATAGATGTATATTGTTTTGGGGAACATATGATAACTTAATACATTCATATAATTTGTAAAGATCAAATTGGTATACTTGAGATATCCATCATCTCATATACTTGTCTTTTTTAATGCTAGAATCAGTCATTTTTTAAAAGCATTTCAAAATGTACATAGATTATTGTAAACTATAATCATCCTACTGATTTAACACTAAGTTTTATTTCTTCTATAAAGCTGTATATCTATACCCATTAATTTGCTTCTCTTTATCCCTCCATCTCCCTTTTCCCTCTTGGCCTTTGGTAATCCTCATTGTACTCTCTATCTTCATGAGATCCACCTTTTTTAGTTGCCATTTGGTGAGAACATGCAATATTTGTCTTTCTGTGCTTAGCTTGTTTTACTTAACATAATAATTTCCACTTCCATCTATGTTATTGCAAATGACAGGATTTCATTCTTTTTTGTGGGCAAATAATGTGGCATTGTATATACAGACCATACTTTCTTTATCCTTTTATCTGCTGAAGGGCCTGTATTTTGGCTATTGTGAAAAGTGCTATAATAAATGTGGAAGGACAGATGTCTTTTCAATATATTGATTTCCTTTCTTTGGGATATACCAAATAATTGTTGGAGCATATGGTAGTTCTATTTTTTATTTTGTGAGGAACTTCCAGACTTTTCTCATAGTAGCTGTATCAATTTATATATATACCAATGTTGTATACGGGTTTACAAAGGGAACTCTGGACACAGACACGTATATGGGGAAATGCCATGTGATAGTGACTCAATTTGTGGTACTTTGTTATGTCAGTCCTCATAATCCAAGGAAGTTAGTTTGTAGTTTTCATAAAATATAGATATATTTTGGCCATTTAAATATTTTTTCCTTTATCCCCCCACTTTCAGAGACTCCTCAGTACATGGATGGATATTGGATCAGATCACCCCAAGTTTTGTTTTTGCTTTGAATCTATTTTCCCTGTTTCATTTGGGTAATTTCAATAATACACAAGTTTTGTAATGTTTTCTTCTGCAATGTCTAATCTGCCATTAGTCACATTCAGTGTATAATTGTTTAAAATCTCAGATATCATAGGTTTCACTTCTAGAAGTTTGATTTTCATTTTTTAGAATTTCTTTTCATGTCATTGCTTAACATTTTAAATCTTTCCTCTTTATTATGTACATATGAAATATAATTATAATGTTTTATTATTTTGTTTGCTAATCTATGTTAGGTCTGGATCAGCTTTAATTGGTTAATTTTTTTTATAGGTTATGGTTTCCTGATTATTTTCATGCTGAGACAACAGATGCTGTGAGTTTTATTTTGTTAGGTGTTGAATATTTTTGTTTTTCTGTAATATTCTTGAGCTTTGTTCTGGGAGACAAAAACCTATAAATAACCTAACCTATAAATTAGGTTAGAAATAGTTTGGTTCTTTTGGTGTCTTGCTTTTAAGATTTTCCAGGTGAGATCAGAACAACTTTTATCTTAGGGTATAATATTCTCTACTATTGAGGCAAGACTCTTCTTTTTTTTTTTTTTTTTTTTTTTCCTTAATAATATTTATTTAGGGGCAAGACTCTTCTAAGTTATGCACTAAATATCCTATAACTTAGGAGGTTTTTTTCATCTGGGTAGTGGAAAAAGCGCTCTTCCAAGTTCTCTGTGAATGCTGTGTATTGTTCTTTTTAATCCTTTCTAGTGGTTACCTGTCCTTTAGTTGTTTCATTTCACACATGTGTTAATCAGTACTCAGCTGAATACTTGAAGATACTTGAAAGGAACCATTGGCAGAACACTGGAGTTCCCTCTGTTGTGCACTTTCTTTTATAATTCTCGGTCCTGTGAACTCTAGGAATCTTGGTCTGCCTAGTCCCTTAGCTAGGTTTCCTAAATCAGGTTGTGCACTGGTTGCCTCTGATATGGCTTAAAAATTCTTTAAGGCAGAAAGGACAATTATAGGGTTCAACTTATTTGTTTCCTATCTCTCAGGGATCATTGTTCTTTGTTGCCTAATTTCCAATGTCTTGAAAATGTTAGTTCATGTAGAAGAGTAAATCTAGCCCATGTTAATCTATCTTGGGTGAAAGTAGAAACTGGTAACAGTTTTAAAGAAGCCAATAATCATAATAATTGTCATGGTCTAGAACAGTGATTTTCAACTGGTGTGCTATGGCACACTGGTGTGCCATGAGAGGATCTTAGATGTGCCTCAAAAATTTTAAAATATCAATAATTAAGTTATTTTTGAAAGAAGTTCAAAGCACAGTAGTACAGTAAGTATATATTTTTTACTCTTTGTTTTGATGAACATAATTTAAGTGTGTAGTGGAACTATAGTTTCAAGTGTGCTATGAGATAAAAAAAGGTTGAAAACACTGGTCTAGAACATTGTCATTGCACCAACACTCAAAGGAGAGTTGATTTCTTAAAGAAAAAAAAGATTGCAGTAATTTTAGATTAAAGGATTAAAGACCCATTGATAGAATGTGAATGTTGAAAAAGGTACCCTAGACCTTAAATTTATAAATATAATGTGAATGGCCTTTATACTTGGTGGTTTGAACATTAAACAATGGCAATGGTTATGAATTAAAGTCCCATGTAGCATACTTAATTTCATCTGTGAAAGTGGACTGACAGTAGCTCTGACTACCTGGATATCTCATAAAGACATGGAACTAAGTGGATTAGGGTGAACCAGTGCAGTTCAGAACAAATTAAAGAATTATGAGTCTGGCTTGGCACCCATAGCTCATTGGTTAGGGCACTGGCCATATGTACTGGGGCTGGAGGATTTAAACCTGGCCTGAGCCTGCTAAACAACAACAACAAGAACAAAAATAAAAAAATAGCCACTGGGTGTGTGGCAAGCACCTGTAGTCCCAGCTATTTGGGAGGCTGAGGCAAGAGAATCACTTAAGCCCAAGAGTTTGAGCTTGCTGTGAGCTGTGATATCACAGCACTTTACTGAGGGCGCCATGGCGAGACTCTGTCTCAGAAAAGAAAAAAAAATGTGAGTCAGAAGGCATAATTTTGTATATTTGAGGTTGCTTCCATTGATTGGGGGTTCCTCCTTGTAAAGTATTCTCGCAGGCCAATTTCTTCAAGTGTTTTCCCTGCACTCTCTCCAAGAATCTTTATAGCTTCATATCTTAAGTTTAAATCTTTTATCCAGTGAGAATCTATTTTTGTTAAAGTTGAAAGGTATGGGTCCTGTTTTAGTCTTATACAAGTCGCCAGCCAATTCACCCAGCACCATTTGTTAAATAGGGAATCTTTTCCCCAATTTATGTTTTTGATAGGCTTATCAAAGATCAAATGACGATAAGTGTCTGGGTTCATGTCTTGGTTCTCAATTCTGTTCCATACATCTACCTCTCTATTTTTGTGCCAGTACCATGCTGTTTTTTTTTTTATTTAAAATTTTTTTTTAATTTTTACTTATACATGTGTTAGTTTGGTTTCCACTTTTTGCCTTCACAGAATTTAAAAGGCTTAAAATTTAATAACAATAACAATGTTTAAGAAAAGGACTAGAAACAAAGACCATGTAAAGAATGAATGAAGATAAATACATTCAGAAAAGAAAACAGATGATTACTGCATCAAAATATTAAGCAATATTAATAATAACAATGCCTAGAAAGTAACGTTCACATTGTCAAATAAGAGTATGTCTATTATAGAATGCTTTGACTCTGAGGGTCAGTATGAAGTTATAAGTTAACTTCTTATTTTTTTTCCAAAGTCTCAAAAAAATAGACAACTAATATTATATAAATAAAAGTAAAAGAGTTTCAAAAAACAGATCATGCCAAATCTTACAGACAATAGAAAAAGAAGAAATATTTCAAAATCATTCTACTTGATCTGAATACACCTGATATTGAAATTGGAGAAAATATATTGTTACAAGGGGAAATTACAAACATATTTCACTTATAAATGAGGATGCAATATCCTAAACAACATATTGACAAGTTGAATTAAAAATTAATGTTTAAGTAATGTACTTTGGTCAAAACTGAATCCAATTTATGTGAGAATTATTCACTATTTTCTTTCCTTTTTTTTTTTTTTTTTGTTTTCTTTCCCTCACCCCCTCCCTCCTTCTCTGTCTGCTCTCTCTCCTTGCATTCAACTTTGATTTGAGGACAATTAATGACAATGACACAGTGGGGCATGGGGGAAGGAGAGAGCAAAAAGCTTTAGGATTTTTAAAAAGTCTTCTAGTGAGGCATCAATTACTATTCTGTCATAATATCCCTTATTTTATAATAATACTCCAGAAGTATATTTGGTCATTCACAACTACTTTATTAATTACAGAAATTAGTTAAGACTAATAATTGAAACCTTCTGATTCCTGCAGACTTTGACAAGGACAGCAAGAAATTCAATAATTTAACAAGAACACTCAGAGCAGCATTTACTCATAACTCTATAAGTTAAGGTGAACTTTTTATTGACCATTTACACAGGACTGAACTATCTGTGGTGTTTGAGAGTTGCCTGAATTCTCCACTAATCCCCATAACTGGGGTTTGACAAATCACTCACTGGTCACGCTCAGAACCGTTCCTTTTTGCTCCTTCCTCTGCACTTCTTTCTTTAGTTCCTGCATTGCTATTCATGCATCTTTCATATATTCATACAGGAGAGTGGTTAACCGCTGGTACCTCCAATTCTACTATTCAGCTAAACTTCTCAAGGTCGCCAGTGTTAAAGGTAATGTTAGGTCCTGTGAGAGAAGGGGCATGGGTGTGATGTGCTCTGTCTTATAATTAGTATTTAAACCAATTAACTGAGGTTCTGGAGGGAGTAGACAGTGAGCCCTCCAACACAAATAATACTCCTTCATTCATTCCAAATAAGATAAGTTTTTTGGCACCTACCATATTATCTATAGGCCCACCTCTGTATAGATGTCAAAGATTAAAGGCTGGGGCAGCAGCTATGGCTCATCGAGTAGGGTGCCGACCCCATATACCAAAGGTGGTGAGTTCAAACCCAGCCTCGGCTGACCTGCAAAACAGAAAAATAGCTGGGCATTGTGGTGGGCGCCCATAGTCCCAGCTACTTGGGAGGCTGAGGCAAGAGAATCACCTAAGCCCAGGAGTTGGAGGTTGCTATGAGCTGGGTGACGCCACGGCACTCTACCAAGGGCAATAAAGTGAGACTCTGTCTCTACAAAAAAAAATAAAAAAGATTAAAGGCTGAATAGCACAGGCCCCACCTCCAGTAACACGCCTCTCACTGCATCTGACATGCAAAGTAGAGAAAGGAAGAAGGGGGAAGGGGGACAATATCAGAGGTGACCTTAGGACTCTCTAAGTAGCTGTCTGTTTTTATTTGTTTGGGATGTTAGGACCTTTAGTACCTAACTTTATGATAATATTATCATTCATAAACATTAACAATTTAAGGCCTAGAGAGTACACTGGGTATATCAGTCAAACAGCATCTATCATGAATATCTCATTGAGAGAGCAAGAGGAAGAGAGACTATAGTTTAGGGTAGAAAATTCTAAAGATTAGGTTTATAATAAGATAAGTGGATCAAGACCAGTAAAAACAACCAGTCCATACTGTAAGGCAATATAAAGGCTAGATTGTATAGTGCAGACCCTAGATCAGGAAGGCAAAGTCCCAGCTGAAATGCCACCTCCCGGCCTTGCCTCACCCATGTAGAAATCCACAGTTGATTCCAGTCCCTCTTATTCCCACTGGGTTTAGAAGTGGCCTCCAAATCTCTGGCAGAACCCCCCAGGCAGTCATTGATAACTAATTTCAGCTTGTACTTAAGAGGAAATCAATTTGGCAATCCAGCTAGATTTTATTTAAAAACACAATGAGAGAGTGAGCCTAGCATGGATGGTGAGCCCAGGACTCCCGCCTGTGAGCGCAGACAGGCGGGCCAAGAGCAGAGGGCAAGCGTGGGGGCCTCACCCTCCACATGGGCCAGGCACAGGGTAGGAAGCAGGAGCTGGGAAAGCCACCAAACACTAGAACTCAGACCCAAGGGGAAGTGGGGACATTGTCTATTCCATAAAGAACCAAGTGCCTGTCCCATGCCGCACGGAAGTACCAAACTTGCTCTTGAGAAATTGTGGGGAGGAAAGGAAACAGAAGTTGTGGGACTTGTTCCAGGCACTTCATCTCCCAGGGGCTGAGTCTAATTTGGGAGCTGTATTAGTTTCCCTAACTGACGTCACAAAGTACCACAAACTGGGGGGATTAGAAACAACAAAACAGAAGTTTATTCTCACAGTTCTGGAGGCTGGGTCTGAAATCGGTGTCAGCCTGCCATGCTTCCTGGGGGGAAACCCTCTTTGCCTCTTCTAGGTTCTAGTGGTTTCCCGGCAACCTCAGTTGCCCCTTGTCTTGCTCCTGCATCACTGCAGCCTCTACCTTCACGGCCACATGGTGTGTGCTGTCCTGCGTGGCTCGTCTTCACTTAGCCACCTTCTCATAATCGTATACAGATGCCAATCATGCTGGACCGGCCCACCCTCCCCCAGTAGGACCTCATCTGCAGTGACCCTACTTTCACATAAAACCAGTCTAAGATACCAGGGATCAGGACTTCAGCATGTCTTTTTGGCGAGGACACTATTCAATGTATAACAAGAGCTCAACTAGAAAACTCCTCAACATCTACCTTTTTTGTTTGTTTGTTTGCTTGTTTGGGATTCATTGAAGGTACAAAGAATTTGGTTACACTTGATTGCATTTGTTATGCAAAGTCCCTCTTACAATTGTGCCAAACACCATGACCCCCCCCCCGTTCCCCTCCTCACTCCCTTCTCCTTGCTCCCTCACTCCCCTGCCCCCCACCTTGAATTTATTTGAGTCTATCTTTTATACGGGCATGTATTAGATCGTCTACTGGCTTCATATTAGAATTGAGTACATAGGATTCTATTTTTCCATTCTTGTGATACTTTACTAAGAAGAATGTGTTCCAACTCTGCCCAGGTTAATATGAAAGATGCAAAGTCTCCATCTCTTTTAATGGCTGAATAGTATTTCATGGTATACCTATACCACAGCTTATTAATCCCCTCCTGGTTTGGTGGGCATTTAGGTGTTTCCACATTTTGGCAATTGTAAATTGAGCTGCGATAAACAGTCTAGTGCAAATGTTCTTATGATAAAATGATTTTTTTTCTTCTGAGTAGATACTCAGTAAAGGGATTGCAGGACCAAATGGGAGATCTAATTTTAGCTCGTTGAGGATTCTCCATACATCCTTCCAAAAAGGTTATATTACTTTCCAGTCCCACCAGCAGTCTAAAAGTGTTCCCCTCTCTCCACATCTATGCCAGCATCTGCAACTTTGAGAATCTGTGATATGGGCTATTCTCACTGGGTATAGGTGATATCTCAGGTGGTTTTGATTTGCATTTCTCTGATGATCAGGGATGATGAGCATTTTGTCAAATGTTTGTTAGCCATTCATCTGTCTTCATCAAAGAAGGTTCTATTCATATCTCTTGCCCAGAGGAAGATGGGATCATTTACTCTTTTTCATCGATTAATTTGAGTTCTCTGTAGATTCTAGTTATCAACCTTTGTTACATTGATACCCTGAAAATATATTTTCCCATTCTGAAGGTTGTCTTTTTGCTTTACTTGTTGTGTCCTTAGCTGTGCAGAAGCTTTTCAGCTTAATTAAGTCCCACTTGTTAATTTTTTAATGTCTACCATTTTTAACACCCAATGCACTGGGTAAGATACCATTTTAAGAACTATCAACTATCGGGGCGGTGCCTGTGGCTCAGTGAGTAGGGCGTCGGCCTCATATGCCGGAGGTGGTGGGTTCAAACCCAGCCCCGGCCAAAAACTGCAAAAAAAAAAAAACTATCAACTATCAAAGTTGGTTCTGCTGACCAACTCTGGAGACACTGGAGTTACCACCTTCTGAAATTAGATATTCTATTTGGTTCCTCCCAATACTGGGCCCACATCTACCTACTTGTATTGATCCTACAACTTGAGCTTCCTCATAGCAGGCTTTCAGATATTTGAAGACAAGCAATAGAATCCAAGCTGTTTCTTTCACCAGCTGAGCATCCACAAATCATTTAGCCTTTCATGCTGATACTATTACGGCCACTCTGCCCCCACAGACTGCAGGTGGTCTTCCTTCTTAAATTGCGACATCAGTAAACAGGCGCAGTATCCTGAAATACTCAGGCTGGATTCACAGTAATGCCTATTTTGTTTAGAAACTAGAGACACCTGCTCTATCGTTTGTCAGTCGTCAAGTCTTCCTCAAGTGTTCTGCCATTTACCATCTCATTCTCAACTAGGCAGCTGTCTTTTAGATAATTAGGATAACATAAAAGAGAATAAAGAACAACCAACTACCAATCACAGTGGAGAATCATCCAAAGCTCACTCATCCCTCCTCCACCCTCGGGATATGAACTGGCAGGACAGGCTGCAGAGGGAAGGCTTTGATCCACAGCTCACAGTAGACAAAGAGAAAACCCATGGGGAGAGGTAGACGGGTTACTGAGCTCTGGAAGGAAGAAACTGACAGGAAACATGGAAAATGTGGAGATCTCAGAACGGAGAACAGAGACAAAATACAGGGGTTTGTGGAGGAAGAAGAGAGAGATGCAGTGAGAACTCACCCAACAGTGTGCTCACTGGCATGGGAGATGTCCTACCAGAACACTGGGAAAGTCTGGGCAGTGAGAACTCACCCTCCCGTGTGCCCACTGGCATGGGAGATGTCCTACAGGGACCCTGGGAAAGTTTGGGCAGTGAGGCCTCATGTTTCCTAAACAACCTGAAGGACAACATGGCTCGAGCAGAGGCCAAAATATTCCTCTATATCTGCATCTTTATAATTTGGATATACCAGTAGTGATCTTGAATAAATTGTTACTTGAAATTTCTTTGAAGTCTCATTTGCAAATTCTCCTTAGCGTAAATTATGGCACAGGCCATAGCAAGAAAGAGAATCCGTCAACCCCTAAGCCAGGCATCACCTTTGTCCATCGTGAGTATTAGAGATGACATCATTACAGGCTACAGCAGCAAAGGGTTCCACCCATGGGCCAGAGCTTACCTGGTGAATAGATGAATTGCCTTCCCTCCCTCCCAAAATTACACTTGTACAGCTGAACCCTAAACTCCGTATAGTCATTGATGGGTGCACACATTAGTTACAACCATAATTTATAATATGTACCAGATATTGTAAAACCTGTCCAAGTCATGTTCTTGGCAGAGGCATCAGGATCTCTGAGGGAATAAAATAAACCCTTCTTCCTTATCCTGTATACAAAGGTCAACAGATGAAGGAACCAACACATTCGCTCTATTCCTGATACAACCTAACCTGGAAGACCCAACCTGGTATGAGGACCCATGGATCTTCCTAATGTAGCCCATTCATGGCAAGGCTTCCTCAGCCATCCAGGCAGCTCTGGGCAAGGCTGACCAAGGTCAGCACAGAGAAGCTGGGGAGGATTTCAGGGTAGGAAACCAAGGTGAAGAACCCAGAGATGAGCCTCCCATTGCCAGTTAATTCTTCCTAACTTGATGATGCAGAAAAGCATGCTCTTTCCTTTGTGGTGGAATGAGTTAAAGAAAAGAGAATAGAGGAATATTGAGGGCAAAATTCCACCACACACACCAGAGAGGAAAAGGCTCTCCCCTCTGACAAGAAGCAGAACTTATCCACCACAGTATCTATAGTATGAATGTGTCTAGTGAACTATTGAGAGAAAAGGATATCAGCAATCAATTTATCTCGAGGATTTGGAGAGAAAGAAAAACAGAGTTTTGTCAGAAAGAAGGCAGAGTGGGAGGACTATATAGTATCTGTGCCCATATCATATCACCCAGCTTCCTGTTCTTAATTTGGGGAAGGGGAAGATTAAAAGAACATCTTCCATTAAAAACTGTGAGCACTCAGGCACAGACAGCCCCACTGAGTAGCCAAGAGGCAAAGTATAGCACAGACATGGAACAGAACAACTCCCCACTTCAGTGTGGAACTCAGCATGGCTTTGCAGCAATGAGGCCTCCAGAGAACACAGCCCACTCTGGCTGAGAGACAGAAGAGGCAGTGACAGGTACAGAGAGCACTGGGCACAGGGCTAATGCTGATGTGTTCACCAGTCCCTTAGTGATAGAGAAGATAGCAATAGCTGACCAGTGAGGCATAAGTTAGCTGCACACAAAAGGATTAATTTTTTTGACTCGTATTATTTTTCTATTGCTCTGTAACAAATTACCACAAACTTAGTGATTTAACACAACGCACATTTTTTTTATGCTTCCCAAAATGATTTACAGGTTCAGTGTAATTCTCCTCAAAATACCAATGTCATATTTCACAGATCTAAAGAAAACAATCCTAACCTTTATAAGGAACCCCTCCCCCAAAAAGGAGCCTGAATAGCCAAAGTAATGTTAAGCAAAAAGAACAAATCTGGATATATCACGTTCTAAGACTTCAAATTATACTAAAGGCTATTGCAACCAAAAACATCATGATACTTAAGACACATAGACCAAAGTACAGAATAGAAATTCCACAATAAAACTTTATGGCGGCACCAACTGGCCTTCAACAAAGTGGGCAAAAACAAACATTGGGAGAAAGATGCCCATTCAATAAATGGTGCTGGAAAAATTGGATAGCCACATGCAGAATTGAAACAGAATCCCTATCTCTCACCACTTACAAAAATTAATTCAAGATGTATTAAAAACGTAAATGTAAGGCATGAAATCATTTAAATTCTAAAAGAAAAGGTAGGTAAAAAACTCTTCTAGATATTAGCCTTGGCAAAGAATGTATGATTAAGACCTAAGGCAAATATAGCAACAACAAAAATAAATAAATTGGACTTGATTAAATTAGAAAAATTTTGCACATTAAAGGAAATCAATAGAGTAAATAATGTAAAGAATGGGGAAAATGTTTGCAAACTATACATCCAACAAAGAACCAATACTAATATCCAGAATCTACAAAGAGTTCAAATGAATCAGCAAGAAAAATGCAAACAACCCCACCAAAAAGCTGACAAGAGACATAAAAAGAAATTTTTCAAAAGAAGACAGGCAAATGGTGCACAAACATGAAAAACTGTCCAACATTACTAATCGTCAGGGAAATACAAATTAAAGCCACAATGAGATAACACTTTACCCCTGTCAGAATGGCCATTATTAAAGTCAAAAAACACTAGGTGATGGTGTGGATGCAGAGAGAAAAGAACTCTTACACGCCATTGATGGAACGGCAAAGTTGTACAAGCTCTGTGGTAAACAGCATGCAGATTCCTCAAAGAACCAAAAGAAAACCTGCCATTTGATCTGGCAATCCCACTACTTAGTACTTACCCAAAGGAAAAGAAGGCACTTCATCAAAAAGGCGCCTGCACTTGGATATTTATTGCAGCACAATTCACAAACGCAAAGATGCAGAGTCAACCCAAGTGCCCATCAATTCACCAGAAGATATAGAAAATGTGGGGTATAAATTCATACCATTAATAATACTATTCATCCATAAAAGGGAATGAAATAGTGTTTGCAACAACGGGGATGGAAGTGGAGACCATTACCTTAAGTAGATTCTCTTAGGATGGAAAAGCAAGCACCACATGTTTTCACTGGTAAGTGGGGACTTAACAATGGGTACACATGTGCAGAAAGGACACTGGAAACCAGAAAGTGGGGAGAGTAGGTGGGGGTGAGGATGAAAACTTAACCTATCAGGTTCAGTGAATACTATTCTGGTGATGGGCACACACTAAAAGTCTTTACTTTAACATTAAACAAGGTATCTGTGTGACAAAAACATTTATACCCCCTTAATATTTTGAAATTTTAAAACACCATTGTTTAACTTACAGCTCTTATGAATCCAGAGACTGTGCACATATGGGGGTCTCTGTTTAAGGTCTCCCACGGTTATAATCAAGGCATCCACAGGGGCTGAAATGTCTTCTGAGGCTTCCGAGACTTACCTGGCAAGAGATCCACTTTTCTGTAGGCAGAACTCAGCTCCTTGCAGCTGTAGGGGTTTCAGTTTCTTGCTGGCTGAC
Organism: Arctocebus calabarensis; assembly: GCA_963573935.1. NCBI lineage: Eukaryota > Metazoa > Chordata > Mammalia > Primates > Lorisidae > Arctocebus > Arctocebus calabarensis. The sequence continues at coordinate 8,507 of CAUYON010085612.1, read as the reverse complement.
AGCTGGTGGCTGCCCTCAGCTCCTTGCTCAGTGTAAGTAGCCCACATAGATAGCTCACTTCTTCAGAGGCAGAAAAGCAGGGAGAGACTCCAGCTAGATGGGCACTATAGTCTACTAAGGTACATACTATCACCTTTCCCATACTGCACAGGCCACAAGCAGGTCACGCCCACACTCACAGGGAGAGAATCTACAACATCCACAGGCAGGGATCATGGGGCCACCCAAGAGTCTGCCCACCACACCTGCTTTAAACAAGATAGAAGTTTTCTCTCTTGTATAAGAAACCCAAAGGTAGGCAATTCGGGGGGATTCCGTTGTGATCAGAGACCCCATCCTTCCAAGCTTTCCAACTCACCATCCTTAGAGTCTGGGCTTCCTCCTGATACACTAAAAGACTGATAGACCCCCAGGCAGCCTCTCATAATCCAGGCAGCAGGGTGAAGGAAAAGCGAAGTAAGGGCCTTTCCTCCTTCATTCAGGGAGACTTGTTAAAAGTGTCACCAACTGTTTAGCTTATATCCCACAGCCAGAATCTAATCCAGTGCTCTAGATAGCTGCAAAGGCAGCTGGGAAATGTAGTTGCCCCTCTGAGCAAACCCAGGACCCTGAGACAAGAGAGGAGGAAGAGGGGTTGAGTAGGAGGGGGAAAGGGGCCACCACTCCACTATACATCCACACAGTGGACCACACGGGAAAGAAAAATCAAAGCATATCCCAGGTGACAGCCGTCAGGATCTTCTGTGAGAGCGTGGCGCAGTGCTGGAGTCTCCCAGGAATAACCAGGAATGGCTGTTCTGGGGCCTACATTATCATTAGATTGCTTGGATAATACTATTTTCGGGATCACCTTTTATAACCAGGCCAGTGACGTCTGGAAAACTTGTTATATGTTCTGGTGGTTCCCAGACTGAACTGGTCATCAGAATCACCTGTTTGCTTAACAATTCAGATCCAAACCCTAATCCTAAGCGTGGTGAACCAGGATTTCTAGAGGATCAGGATTTTCCATTAAAGCAAGATGTTAAGAGGAGTCTGATGATCCAGCAAGTTTGGAAAAAACCATTATAGTTTTAAAAAAATAACATCTTTTCCCAGTTTCCAAGCTGACTTTCCTAGGCTTGGTAACTTAACCTCGTTTGTTGATCTCAAAATCTGCTCAATGACTCCATCATTGTATAAGGCTGTATTAAGGGAATCACATAAAACTAATTGACACTATGAGCTGACCTAAAAATGCCGGGCATCACTTTGCTAGAGAGTTTTCAACCTTGGCATTTCTGATGTTTGGGGCCAGATAATTCCTTGTTGTGGGGGCCTGTCCTGTGCATCACAGCATGTTTGGCAGCCCCACCCTCGGCCTCTACTCACTAGACAGCAAGAGTGGAGTAGTTTGTGACAAGCAAAACTATGTCCAGACATCGGTCAGTGTCACCCAGGGGACTAAATCACCACCAATTGTTAACTACTATGCTATCTTGTCTTATCTGTGTGACAAAAACATTTATACCCCCTTAATATTTGGGGGACAAAAAATAAACATGTCACAGCTAGAGAAGAGTTAAATAACACTGGGTGGAAATCAAAAAGATAACCCCAAATGTTATGCTGTGGATGCAACGATCCATGCCTTCATTTTTTATGTGTACACAAATTATGCATTCTATACTTGTATATAATTTCCAAAAGTTGAGTAAATGATCACCTCACGTAATTACTTTTTATTTGGGTCTCATCGATCTGTCCATGGGCCCCATCCTAGAACCTAAAGCAAAGAATGAGGAAGGAGAGAAAGGGGAGCTGGTGATGGGGTTTCATTCATCCATATGAATGCCTCCCCTAAGCTTCCTTCAAACACACCATTTCTCATAAATAAGTTTAAGTGCAGAGGATGTGCTGTAGACATGTTTTTTGCTAAAAAAGAAAGAACATATAAACAGATGGGAATTTAAATTTTTATTGATGAATCATGAATTTTTTATTCCATATATAATAGAGTACAATTAACAACATGGTCCAACATTAAAAACTAAAACTTTCAGAATCACCTCAATCAATATATAAAGCTTTAATTCCTGAAAAAATACTGTTTATTTCAATAGTACTCTTCTGATTTGCAAAACATCTTCCCACAATAGGGAATTTATGAATTAAATTTTATAAAGCTTCCTGTGTACAAAAGAGACTGACATGACATCCACTGTATCCTACTAAAACCCAAAACATAAAGGCATAGAGGACCAGCATCAAGCCATGCTCTGTTGAAGGAATCAAAGATAAATCTTAGAGGTCTACCACCACCGATTCAATACATTGGGCTAAAGAGTGCTGAATCTTGACCTCATGACAATATGAGGAGGAATGATTCTTAAATATGTAGCAACACAAAAGTCAAAACCATCCCTACTACAAAGATACATGCATACAAATGTACAAGCAAGCATCCTTTGACATGACACACCCAGAAATCACCTAAGACGTGTCTATTTTCCTACGTTAAGATTGAAATGAACATGACTATGTATTTTATAGAATGATGCAATGTGATTGTCTTTGATGAGGCACACGGGAACACAACTCCTGAGCCAGAAAAAGCTGTAAAACAAAGCCTATGCTCACTGATACATACTTAGTGAAAATGTTGTATTTACTGCTTAGTTTTCTGAAGAAAGTAGAATAATGGTCCTCTATTCAAAGTTGTGATAAAAATAATTGCACCTCAGGTTATTCCCAATGTAACTTAAGATATCTGCCATTTACATAAATATCATTTGAATAGATGATAGAAAAAAATTTAAGTTCTTCAAAGTGCGATGCCTTACTAGAATTTGAACACAAAAGAAAAGAGAGGAATACACTCTTCTCCCTGTCTCACAGAAGCCTCTACTGAGAATGCAGAAAGGACTTGAAGCTTATCCAAGAGGGAGTCCACTTACTAAAGTGTCTTAAATTTATAATGTGCAAGAAAATAATGCACCTAAGAGTACAGAAAGGCCCCTGACCCACGGTAGCCCCTTGGCAGACTCAAAATAAGCACAGCCTTCATGTTGAGAAACCTTGCCAAGGGGGCATTTACAACATATTTTTATAGAAATGAGTATTCAATAGTTCACTAAAGTAAATTAGGAAAAGTAAGGCTGTTATAAAGAACTCCAGGTTATATGGCAGCACGTTTAAAAAACAGCTCTATAAAAATATTAAATGACAAAGAAAAATCACAGTTCTAACTTTTTTTAATGTCATGGGACAGCCAGAAATAGCAAATTAAATAATTGAATTATGTCAAAATAAACATTGTTGGCATTGTGTTGCCAGACTATTTAGCATAAAAAGAAATTAAGGCTAAATATGACTTTTTGAAAAAAATAAGTATACCTAGGCTCAAAAGAATAAGAGCAGGAAGAGTTACGCGATCTACAATTCGGAAAATTCCCACATGTAAGGTGTGGTAATAGCTATGTATCTGGATTCTTTATGAGCACAGGGCTCCTTGGGTTATAATACAACGAAAAGATTTTGGAAAACAAAGTGCAATAGAACAGCACAATAAAAGGAAGCTTTTGATTAACTGAGCAAATTGTAATGGGCTTTAATTTCTATTTTAGAACTATAAGTAAAGGTAGTAAGAAGGTGAAACCAGATATAAAAGTGTTATTCTGTCCTAGAATTGTTTGGCTATTAGCTATTGCCAACATTTAGTCTCTGGAAAAAGAAGCTGGTCGAAATGGAAGTGAGATAGGCTGGTGTCTTAATAAGGTTCCCAACAGAGAAAAAGAAGGGGGGACTTCAAATTAATTCATCCTGGTAAATGAAAGTGACAGTATTCGAAATAGAAGAGCATCAGTATAACCAATCTGAAAGGTAAAACAAGGTTTTTAGCATTATTACTCATAGCAAGTGAAGAAAACAGTCTAAACCCCCTGCCTTCCCAAGAGCAAGTTCTCAGAGAGGGGCCGCAGGCAGGAGGGGCCCAGGACCGTGCCGCCCCCACGTCCCATGAGGCAAGCTGCCTCACCTCTCTCCTCCTTACCCCCCCACCCATAATAAATTTATAACAAAAAGATACAAGTTACAAGGTGACTTTTAACTTGAAAATATATTATCCTTCACAAAAATGTATTCGAATTATAGTTTTCAAATGAAGAGATATAATCTAAAAAACAGAATACGACCTGCCTTCCCATGACCATTCCACTCTAGTATTTCCTAATGTGTCCCACTAGATGTTTGCTATAGGTTAAGTACTGAAGAACATAAGATATTGCTAATCAGCATAGTCCCCCCCATTAGGAAGAGGAGGAGGAAATCCTTTGTGAAGACTTCCCAACTTCATTATAAGATGATTTCACCTCTAAAGAAGTCCCAGGGTATAAAGGCTGAAAACATCCCTGCAGGGAGGCCCAAACATAACAGGTGCCTTGTTAAGACAGTTGTGTCAAAGGTGCAATACATCTAAAAACTACTTCCCACTTAAAAATAAATATGAAAAAATTATGTTTGCCCAAATACATATCAAAAAGGTTCATAACAAATAAATGAACATCCATCCCACTACAATTTCTTAAAATTCACTAAAGTAAGAGCATTTTTAAAATGAACTTTAAAGATCTATTTGTACACTTTAATCTTGATAAATTTACTTTGAAATAGCTGAAAACATTATGCAGCAAATTCTTTGGAGCCCAGGACAGCTATTTTTCCCATGCCCGCTTGAAAGAAGTGCCATGGAATTAAGGAGCAAAATTAAAGCATTTCTTAGATTTAATAAAAGATCTTTTATTTTCTTGTGTACCTAAATTATTTCATTATATTTAGAAGGGAAAGAAGGAAGAGAGAAAGAGGGAAAAAAAGAAATGGGGAAAAAATATTTCTCTTTAAAATTATCATCCAGATAAATAATATTACCCTTCGGAATACAAGATAACCAATGATTAAAGTGCTTAGAATTCAGGAATCTTCTTAAAGATTGACAGCAAGCATCAGACAGCACTAGACAGCTAATACCCTGACCCTCAGACCGCTGAGACTAGGACAGGTTCCTTAGCGCTCCTGGCCAACACCCTGTAATACTTTAGATCAGCCGTCACATCAAGAGTCTCTAATCCCGGCAAACCAACCCAACTTCTTTCCCAGACAACAGGGAAGCCAGCCTAGTGCGACTTCTACACTGTTCCGTTGCACCCTGGCTCACTGTGTCTCCTTGTCTAGGCTCTGATAGTCTGAGCCACGTAAGGCACACAGGGCAATGCCCTCCAACTCTCATCCCTGAAATAGAACCGGTACCTGAGCTGGGGATATGGGGTGGAGACCGCATACCAGGCCCCTCCAGGCGGTGGTCAGTACACTCTTCAACCTCTGAGCCAGTGTGCAAAGCTCAGGGAAACACACTGTCACTCTTCTCTCCAGAAGTAAAAGGGAGGGAAGGTATGTGATCAGATTTGGAGTGCGAAAAAAGGCCATTTTTGGCTGGGGCCAGGTTTGAACCCACCACCTCCAGCGTATGGGGCCGGCGCCCTACTCCTTGGAGCCACAGGTGCTGCCCCCATTTCACCTTTTTAAAAATTCACCACCTACATTCAAGAGAAGGAAGTAATGTCCAGTTAAGAAATACACACTGAGACCCCCGGGGTTGGGGTAGGAGGTGGCAGAAGGGTTGGGTGGGAAGTGGGCAGGGAACAGAATAAGACCCTCCGGCTGAATGTTTTCTCCCAGTTCCTGGGGGGCCTCCATCTTCAATGCTAAAGCAAACACTGATAGATGATAATTCTTAAGAACTCATGTTCATTTCTTTTACAAAAAGAGAAGGATAACTATTCTAAAATAACGCTTTTATTCTGGAGAAAACAAATACCTCAAAAAAATCCTAAAAGACATGGACAGGGGGAACTACGGTGATATAAATGCCACCATCCTCACCTCCTTCCACACAAAGATGAGGGGAGGGCACCTGCACAGCTGTCCACCCATACCAGGCCTTCTTTACACCACGGCCCCGATGCCACAGAAAGAGCAAAATTGATTTGCAAAACAGTCACAAGCAGTATTTGATTATGAAGACAAAACAGTCACGTGTGACTTCTGGAAATGCTGGCGCTCCGTGGAGTCCTTGAAAAACAAATCACGGCCAATGGAGCAAAGAGAACAGAAGCGCTACACAGAAGGCAAAAATGACGGAAGAGTGGGGAAGGGAGCCTGAGGCCCCATCTGCGCAAGGACCGCAGCCCTGGATGTCTCTGCAGAGGTCACAGGAGGACAGCTTCGCTTCCGAGTTGTAGCTTCTCACCGCGTGTCTCCCTGTTCAAAGAGGCAGACATTGTTTACACGTCAACCTTGTTTCAGAGACAGTCACTTTGCCAAAACATAAGAGCCTTTCAATGCGCTTTTCTGAGCTTCCTATTCACATAATTTAATGTTTCTTTATGAGAAACGATTGAAATGCTCAAGAGGGGCCCAAACTGCTAACCAAACCCAAGAGAGAAGCAGCGCGTGCCGTCCAGTCTCTGCCGGCAGCTGGCCAGCAGGGAAGGCAGCCCACAGACCAGCCGCAAGCTGGGCTTGAGTTCCTGCTGCAGCGGGACGAAGGGTCAACGTCCTCAAGAGTTTATCTTAGAGGCCAGGCGCCGGGGCTCACGCCTGTAATCCCAGCACTCTGGGAGGCCGAGGCCGGTGGACTGCTTGAGCTCAGGAGTTCAAGATCAGGCTGAGCAAGAGCAAGACGCTATCTCTACTACAAAAATGAAAAACTGAGGCAAGAGGGTTTCTTGAACCCAAGATTTTGAGGCTGCTGTGAGCTACGATGCCACAGCGCTCTACCCAAGGGGACAAACTTAGACTCTGTCTCAAAAATAAAAAGCGTTTATCTTAGGACAACATTTTCGATGCAGTCAAACAAAATTCTACTCATTAGAACTACTGAAAAGAGATATTAACACTAGGTTTTATTTTTTTTTAAGTACATAAATAGGAAGGAAAGGCTGCCTGTGCAATGTCTTGCCTTGGTGTTTTAAAACACTGAACACACAGTGGCTAAAGCTATTTATGTAATCTGGGTAAAATTCATAGCACACGCTGATATAATGAAATACAAGTCTATTGTGAATTCACCATAAAACATAAATGAGCTTTTCTAATTTTTTTTTTAGCTTTTTTTTTTTTAGCTTTTCTAATTTTTAAAGACATTCTCATTTCTTCATGATTTTTCAGAGATTGTTTTCCATGCCACAAACATGTTTTCAGATTTTTTTAAAAATGGGTCGATAGATTTTGATTATTCTGATTTTTCCCAGACTTTCATTTTTTAAATGGCCCCTTATAAATAAGTTGTTTTCCACCAAAACAATTTACTTAGACTTATGAAAACTTGTTTCATAAGTTTTTGGGGTTTTTTTTTGAGACAGAGTTTCACTATGTCGCCTTCGGTAGAGTGCCCTGAAGACACAGCTCACAACAACCTCAAATTCTTGGGCTTAAGTGATTCTCTTGCCTTAGCCTCCTAACAGCTGGGACCACAGGTACCCCCCACAATGCCCAGCTATTTTTTTGTTGCTGTTGTCTTTGCTGCTTAGCTGGCCCAGGCTGGGTTCAAACCCACCAGCCTCAGTGTATGTGGCTGGCGCCGTAACCACTGTGCGATGGGCACCGAGCCTGTTTCATAAGTTTTTTAAATTTTCTCCATGTACCTAAAAAATATTATTTGGGGAATTTTGCAACTAGATTTTTCAAAATGTCCCACAAGTCCCTGGGTGTATCCCCTTCCTCAATTCCAAAAAGAGGCCAAAGATAAGAGATGAGGCTTGTTGACTTAAGAGCAGAGGTGCCACGTCTCAGTCCTAAACACTCCATCAGGCACAACCAATTATGTAAGCAAGCTCGTTTTGTTTAAAGTATAATTATCTACAACTTCCTAACTCATGAACATTTCCATGCTTCTCATGCATTCTGACAATTCTGAGCACCAAGGGTGAATATTCAAAATAAGAGTTAGTACAATTACACAAGTTAGCCCAGAGATCACACACACACACACACTCTTGTGATCAAATATAGTTTAGTCTTATTTCACTCGGGGGATCTCCAGACAAGCCTCTATTTTCACATCCTAAATTCCTATCATGTTATAAATTAAGAAGTTACCAGTAAAATCAAAGAAGTTCAAGTTATTTTCCAAACAGACTATACTTTTCTGGTTATACTAAAAAGAAAGTCTGGGGTAGCACCTGTGGCTCAAAGGAGTAGGGCGCTGGCCCCATATACTGGAGGTGGTGGGTTCAAACCCAGCCCCAGCCAAAAACTGCAAAAAAATAAATAGATAATAAATAAATAAATAAGAAAATCTGTGATCAAGTGTAAGTTTTAGCAAAATTTGGGCTCCATCTCTTAGCAAAGTATCTCAAGAATGGAAGAAAAAGTATCCAATGTACTCAGCCCTAATATGAATCTAATTTATAGCTTTCATATGAAGGCTAAAACCCAATTATAGCACAGGAATACAGGGAAAGGGGAAAGGG
>CAUYON010085610.1:0-30974 GCA_963573935.1 Arctocebus calabarensis | reverse complement strand
CATGAGACCTGCCTAGTCTCACAAGACCAGATACAAATAAGGGACCCACACCAGGTTCAACACTGTGCTGTTGCTGCCTTCTTAAAATTTTTTCAAAATTTTGAACAAAGGGATCCAAATGATCATTTTGCACCAGGCCCCACACATTGCATAGTCATTCTTTTTTTTTTTTTGAGACAGAGCCTCAAGCTGTCACCCTGGATAGAGTGCTGTGGCATCACAGCTCATAGCAACCTCCAATTCCTGGGCTCAAGCAATTCTCCTGCCTCCACCTCCCAAGTAGCTGGGACTACAGGCGCCCGCCACAACGCCCGGCCATTTTTTGGTGGCAGCCGTCATTGTTTTGGCGGGCCTGGGCTGGATTCGAACCTGCCAGCTCAGGTGTACTTAGCTGGCACCTTAGCCCGTTGAGCCACAGGCGCTGAGCGACACTTTTCTTTATAAAACTTCTACTTTGTGTTTACATAGCATCACTTTGCCAAGAAACTCAGAGAACATGTGATGACATTATATCATTAAAATTCACACGTTTTTGTGAAGTAGAAAAGGGAACTGTTGGCCTGATTATAACATGGAGAAATGGAAGTATGATGTAGACAAAATCGTTTTCCTAAAACATCTGTTATATATACTGGTTTATACTGGTCTATCCTAAAAGAAGGCTTACTATAAGACTTACTTGTGAAAACTCATACAATAAATAGAATTGTTTAAAGTCTCTAGTCATTTTTTACTTATATGGAAGGACTGAGGGCCATTAATTTCTTCACTATCTTGACAGAGAAGAGGAGTGGTTCTTTGCCTAGTGGTTAAAAGTATGGAACGGACTGGATGTTAAACCATTGTGAATCTGAGACCTAGTAGCACCACTTAGAGTCTTTGGGAAGAAACTTAAACTTTCTGTGCTTTAGAATCCTCATTTGTAACATGGAAGTAATAATCATGCCCACTTCATCTCGCTATTGCTAGAATTAAATGAAATAATGCACATCACACAATTAGCATTGTGTCTATCACATAATGAGAACTTTGTAAATGCGAGTAAAAAGGCAATGGTTTGAGTTAAGTGGTTGCTTATAGGATCTTTGTCCAATACTTTCTACTTAAAGAAAAATATACTATTCTAGTGGACTGCATGGGAGGAATTTGGGGAGACTTGAATATCTACATTTTTTAACCCTAAAATCAAATCTATTCATTCCTTGACATTCCATGATCTTTTCTATTTAGACTATGTGCCAGCTGGCCCAATGAGGAAAGGAACCATGATACTAATTTCAAGATTTCATATCCAGGAAGCTAACATATTGTTCCTGAGTTGGATTAAAAATAATGATTTTCTTGTAATTTGTGTTTGTTTTATCTCATTTAATGGTAGAATGATAGAGGCTCACTATACCTCATTTGATTTTCATCAGAGTTGTTCACAACTTATTTTTATTCCTGTTTATTTCTTAGTAATAAAAAAATAAATAATTCAGGAAGCAAATCAATTAACACATGCTGACAAAAGCAGAAATTGCTCCTGGGACTTCAGTAAGCCTGAGAGTATTTGACATTATGAGATCTCGTGTCTGATCTCCCACTCTATGATGTAACTAGTTTCTGATTGAAGAGTTTCAGATGAAAACCACAGGGTCAATAATAAAATGACCACCCAGGATCCTATTGTATTACCATATATTACTATGTTAAAATGATTATTAAATTAAAAAAATTTCTGTTGACATATAATAATTGTACGTATTTGTGGGATACATATGATGTGGTTTCATAATGAGCAAATTGCGGTATTTAGGATATCCATCATTTCTTTGTGCTGGGAACATTTCAATTTCAGATCTTTTTTTTTTTTTTTGAGACAGAGCCTCAAGCTGTCATCCTGGGTAGAGTGCTGTGGCATCGCAGCTCACAGCAACCTCCAATTCCTGGGCTCAAGCCTGCCTCCGCCTCCTAAGTAGCTGGGACTACAGGTGCCCACCACAATGCCCGGCCATTTTTTGGTTGCAGCCGTCATTGCTGTTCTGCAGGCCCAGGCTGGATTGGAACCCACCAGCTCAGGTGTACATATGTGGCTGGCACCTTAGCCCGCTGAGCCACAGGTGCTGAGCCCATTTCAGATCTTCTGGATATTTTGAAATATATACTTTACTGTTGTTAACTATGGTCGCCCCACTGGGCTATCAAATAATAGAACTTACTCCTTCTATCCAACTGTATGTTTGTACCCATTAACCAACCTTGTTTCATTTCCCCTCCCCTTCCCAGCCTCTGGTAATCAACATTCCAGTCTCAACCTCTATGAGGTCAAGTTTTTAAGCTCCCACATGAGTGAGAGTGAGATCCTATGGTTATGTTTTTCTCTGCCTGGATTCTTTCACTTAGCACAATGACCTCTAGTTCCATCTATGATTCTGGAAATGACAAAATTTCACTCTTTGTTACAGAATGGGCTATGTAATAGATCACTCAATTTTTTAAATGGTCAAATCAAATTAAACTAAAGTAGACCGAATTGCAAGAATTGTTAGCGTAGTGAAGAAGCATTCCAAATAGTTCAAATTAAAGGAAAATTCTCCTCCTTCATTCTCTGTCCCAATTAAAGTAAATTTCTCTGGTTACCCTCCACTCCAGCCTGGGGTCCTTCAACCCTAAGGACATCTAGGGAGGACCTAGAAAGCTACTCTACCTGTGAAGACCCACCTTTTTTGTGTCTTTCTCTCCAAATGTGCCTGGAGAGGCTCCGAAAGTCACCTGACAGCCTGGAAGTTTTGTCCAGAGCCTTAGAATCCTGGCGATGGGCCTGGCATGGAAGTTCACGCCTGTAATCCTAGCACTTGTAGGCAGGTGGATCATCTGAGCTCAGGAATTTAAGGTCAGTCTGAGCAAGAGCAAGACCCCAATAGAAAATAGAAAGTAGAAAAATAGAAAAACTAGCTGGATTTTGTGGCAGTCACTTACTGGGAGGTTACTGGGAGGCCTAAGCAACAGGATCACTAGAAGCCAGGAGTGTGAGGTTGTCAGTTATGATGCCACAGTACTCTGCCAAGGGTGACAGAATGAAATTCTGTCTCAAAAACAAAAAGTTATATATGCACATGTGCACATATATACATATGTATGTATATACATCTATATATATGTATATATAAAGAAACCTGGTGCCAATGGCAGTTCCTGCAGGAAGTTTATAAGGCAGGTGATCTGTGATGAGGTACGATGAATGAGGACTGACCAAATTAAATAGGGTCCATGTAGGAGATGGACTACTGTACCATTTTCAAAAATCACATAGACTGGATGGCCCAAGGAAATATGGGATCTGTGGTCCTGCTGTTTAATAACACAGAGCAGATTATAGAGTAGTGTGATCCAGCTTATAAAAATAAAATATGCCACACCAATGAGGTGGCTTATGCCTACAATCCTAACATTCTAGGAGGTCAAGGTAGGAGGATTGTTTGATCTCAGTCAAAAGTTTGAGACTAGGCTGAGCAAGATGAGACCCTGTCTCTAATAAAAATAGGAGAATTAGCTGGGCTTTGTGTACGGCGCCTGTATTCCCAGCTACTTGGGAGCCTGAGACAGGAGGATCGCCTGAGCCCAGGAATTTGAGGTTGCTGTGAGCTATGATGACACTACTGCATTCTAGCCAGGGAACCAAGTAAGATCTGTCTCAAAAAAATGTGTGAGTATATATACACACACACACACACGTATGTATATAGCAAAAAAAAAAAAAAGAGAGAGAGAGAGAAGGAAAAGAGCATTCATAATGATTTTTCAGGCTTGGCGCTTGTGGCTCAATGGGCTAAGGCGCCAGCCCTGTACACCTGAGCTGGCGGGTTCAAGTCCAGCCTGGACTTGACAAGCAACAATGACAGCTGCAACCAAAAAATGGCCGGGTGTTGTGGCGGGCACCTGTAGTCCCAGCTACTTGGGAGGCAGAGGTAGGAGATTCGTTTGAGCCCAGGAGTTGGAGGTTGCTGTGAGCTGTGATGCCACAGCACTCTATCCAGGGTGACAGCTTGAGGCTCTGTCTCCAAAAAAAAAAAAAAAAAAAAGATATAACACTCCCACACCCAACCTCCCACCTGCCGGCTTGGCACCTGTAGCTCAAGCAGCTAGGGTGCTAGCCACATACACCGGAGCTGGTGGGTTCAAACCCAGGCTGGACCTGCCAAACAACAATGACAACTACAAAAAAAAAAAAAATAGCCAGGCGTTGTGGCAGGTGCCTGTAGTCCCAGCTACTTAGGAGGCTAAGGCAAGAGAATCGCTTAAGCCCAAGAGTTGGCGGTTGCTGTGAGCTGTGACATCATGGTACTCTACCGAGGGCAACATAGTAAGACTCTGTCTCAAAAAAAAAAAAAAGACACAACCCACAGTGTGGCTGTATTTGGAGTATTAATTGAAAGTAATTAAGGTTAAATGATATCATAGGATTAGTGTCCTTATATGGGGAGACACCAAAGAGCTCTCTCCCCTACCCCCTTCACACCCCTCCCACCCTGGGCATAGGCACAGAGGAAAGGCCATGCAAGGACATGGGGAGACGCAGCAGCTGTCTGCAAGCCAGGATAGAGCCCTTGCCAGGAAGCAAGTCGGCTGGAACCTTCCTGTTTGACTTCTAGCCTCCAAAACTGTGAGAAAATAAATGTATGTTGTTTAAACCACCTAGTCTATGGTATTTCTTTATGGCAGCTGGAACAGACTTGCACATATGGCATAAAGTTTATATTTCACAGGTGTCACATTTTCACATTTTCATTTTCATGATCACACTGGTAAGGGTAAAAAACCTTGATAGAACTTTGTTGCAAGGGAGATGAGCACTTGTTCATTGGTAGAGAGGTGCAAATCGGTACAAATTACGGGGAGAGCAAAACTTCCCAAATGCAAAATGCATACATCCTTTGAGCAATTCCACTTCTGCAAATGCATTCCACAGACTTTGCTATGTGTAAATTTACACAAATAGAAACAGTTTAAATTTACCCATAGGGAAGTGGTTAAAATAATCATGATACATCCATAAAATGGATTAAGAATGATTAAGGCCAGGTGTGGTGGTTCACTCCTGTAATCCTAGCCCTCTGGGAGGGCTTCAAGACTAGCCTGAGCAAGGGTAAGACTCCATCCCTACTAAAAATAAAAATATTAGCTAGGCATTGCAGCTGGTGCCTGTAGTCCCCGCTATTGGGGAAGGTGAGGCAGGAGGACTGCTTGAGACCAAGAGTTTGAGGTTACTGTGAGCTAGGTTGACTCCATGGCACTCTAGCCTGAACAACATGGTGAGACGCTGTCTCAAAAAAATAAATAAATAAATGAAGTGGACAGGAGAAAGAAAGTGTCCAGAAGCAGTGTCCAGGAGCTCAAAATCCCCAGCACACCCAGGGAGGCACACTACTCTGGAGCCCCAGAGGGGCACCCTCTCCCTCCATGCATGGCTAAGGGTGCTGTAGGCGTGGAAGAGGAGTCCATCTATTACCCTAGAAAGGTGCATCTTTTCTAGGCTTCCAACTCGATGGTGAACTGGAATAGTGTTGAGAAGCCTCATGTGAGTTGCGTTTTCTTACATTTTAGTCAAAAGATTGTGGGCTCTGGCTCGGCGCCTGTGGCTCAACAGGCTAAGGCGCCAGCTGCATACACCCGAACTGGCGGGTTCAAATCCAGCCCCAACCTGCCAAACAGTAATGAAGGCTAAAACCAAAAAATGGCCGGGCGTTGTGGCGGGCGCCTGTAGTCCCAGCTACTTGGGAGGCAGAGGCAAGAGACTCGCTTGAGCCCAGGAATTGGAGGTTGCTGTAAGCTGTGATGCCACGAAACTCCATCCAGGGTGACAGCTTGAGGCTCTGTCTCAAAAAAAAAAAAAAATTGTGGGCTCTGCAAGATGCAACAGTGGCACCCAGGATAAGCCTATGTGTCACGTGAGGTATTACCAAGGCCTTAAAGTTTTTTGGTTTTTTTTTCAAATTTAGGGGTAAAAATATAGTGAATATAGTTTCAGTCACAATTATCTTCTTGCTGTTTATAGATCATATGAGACAAACTCCTGCCCCAGAACCTTTGAACATTCTATTATCTTTTTCTACAATGTTCTTCCCTCAGAGGCCATTTCGCTAAACATTTGACCTCTTTTATGTTCTCCTCAAAAGTCATTAGAACATCCTAATAGTTCAACATCCTACCTCCATCTATTCATACACTTTATTTATTTATTTAGTTAGTTTTGATACAGAGTCTCAATATGTCACCCTCAGTAAAGTGCTGTGACGTCACAGCTCACAGCAACCTCAAACTCTTGGATCTAAGTGATTCTCTTGCCTCAGCCTCCCAAATAGCTGGGACTACCGGCACCTGCCACACAATACCCAGCTATTTTTTTGTTGCAGCTGTCATTGCTGTTCAGCTGGCCGGACTGGGCTCAAACCTACCACCCTCTAAGCATGTAGCTGGCACCATAACCACTGTGCTACAGGCGCCAAGCCCATACACTTTATTTTTTACTTTTTTTTTTTTTTTTTTGTGACAGAGCCTCAAGCTGTCACCCTGGATAGAAGGCCGTGACATCACAGCTCACAGCAACCTCCAATTCCTGACCTCAAGCAAGTCTCCTGCCTCCGCCTCCCAAGTAGCTGGGACTACAGGCACCCGCCACAACACCGGGCCATTTTTTTTTTTGGTTGCAGCCATCATTGTTGATTGCCGGGCCTGGGCTAGATTAGAACCCGCCAGCTCAGCCCTTTAAGCCACAGGCGCTGAGCCTAAATTATTTATTTTTTTTGACACAGAGTATCACTCTGTCACCCCAGGTAGAGCATCATGGCATCATAGCTCACAGCAACCTCAAACTCATAGGCTCAAGCTATCCTCCTGCCTCAGCCTCCTGAGTAGCTGAGACTACAGCTGCCCACCACAACGTCCAGCTAATTTTTTTCCTATTGTTTTTGGTAGAGACGGGGTCTCCCTCTTACTCAGGCTACTCTCAAATTCCTGAGCTCAAGCAATCTACCCCCCTTGACTTCCTAGAGTGCTAGGATTACAGGTGTGAGCCACATTGCACCCAGCCTTCATTCACACCCTTTAAATCCTCCTTTCTTGGCTCAGTGCCCGTAGCACAGTGGTTACAGTGCTGGTCAAATACACCAAGGCTGGCAGGTTTGAACCCAACCCATGCTAGCTAAGCAACAATGACAACTGCAACAGGAAAAAAAAAAAAAAGAAACACCAGGCGTTGTGGCAGGTGCCTGTAGTCCCAGCTACTTGGGAGGCTGAGGCAAGAGAATCGCTTAAATCCAAGTTTGAGGCTCAGCGCCTGTGGCTCAGTGGGCTAAGGTGCCAGCCACGTACACCTGAGTGGGCGGGTTCAAATCCAGCCTGGGCCCACCAATCAACAATGACGGCTACAACCCAAACAAAAATAGCCAGGCATTGTGGTGGGCACCTGTAGTCCCAGCTACTTGGGAGGCATAGGCAGGAGACTCGCTTGAGCCCAGGAGTTGGAGGTTGCTGTGAGCTGTAATGCCATGACACTCTACCCAGGGCAACAGCTTGAGGCTCTGTCTCAAAAAAAAAAAATTAAAAAAAACCCCAAGTTTGAGGTTGCTATAAACTGTGACACCATGGCATTCTACCTAGGGTGACATAGTAAGACTCTGTCTCAAAAAACATAAATAAAAATAAATCCTCCTTTCTTGCTTAATTTTTTCTTAACAGCTATCATTATCTAACATACAATATGTCCTACTTACCTTAATTATCATTTTGTTTTCTCCCCTAGAATGTATGACCCTCAAGGGCAAGGATTATTTGTCTGTTTTTTTTCCACTGCTGTATCCCTAGATCTTTGAACCATATTATCTAGATATATAGAAATAGAGAGAATGAGGGCCCACTGTGATTTGCAGGATTGTAAATAGACCTGGAAGAAAATACGAAGAGGGGGCTCGGTGCCTGTAATTCAAGCAGCTAAGGCGCCAGCCACACACACCAGAGCTGGTGGGTTCGAATCCAACCCGGGCCTGCCAAACAATGACAGCTACATCCAAAAAATAGCTGGGCCTGTGGCAGGTACCTGTAGTCCCAGCTACTTGGGAGGCCAAGTCAGGAGAATCGCTTAAGCCCAGGAGCTGGAGGTTGCTGTGAGCTGTGATGCCACAGCACTCAACCCAGGGCAACAGCTTGAGGCTCTTGTTTCAAAAAAAAAAAAAAAAAAGAAAGAAAGAAAATATGAAGGGGGATAAGATGTTGCCGTTGCCTAGGAGAAGTTACAGGCTAGTTGAAGTCAGGGCACTTTGTAGCACCCACGTCAAAGGAACAGAACAATCAAATGCCAAGCTGAATGTACCAACAGCAAATGCTGTAAGAGGAAAGAAATTAGTGTGGGCTGAGCAAGTAGGAGCTTGAGAACATCTGTTGAATGAACAAGCTGTCAGGACATGTTGGCTATAGCTATCATCCGATAAAAGAAGCGAGGAGTCAAAAATGACACTGAGGGCTCGGTGCCCTTAGTACAGTGGTTATCATGCCAGCCACATACACCAAGTCTGGCGGGTTCGAATCCAGCCTGGACCAGCTACACAATAATAACAACTGTAATAAAAAATAGCCAGGTGTTGTGGCAGGACCTGTAGTCCCAGCTACTTGGGAGGCTGAGGTAAGAGAATTGCTTAAGCCGGAGAGTTTGAGGTTGCTGTGAGCTGTGACGGCACTGCACTCTACCAAGGGTGACAGTGTGAGACTGTGTCTCAAAAAAACAAACAAGGGCGGCACCTGTGGCTCATCGAGTAGGGCGCCGGCCCCATATACCAAAGGTGGCAGGTTCAAGCCCGGCCTCAGCCAAACTGCAAAACAGAAAAATAGCCGGGCATTGTGGCGGGCCCCTGTAGTCCCAGCTTCTCGGGAGGCTGAGGCAGGAGAATCGCCTAAGCCCAGGAGTTGGAGGTTGCTGTGAGCTGTGTGACGCCACGGCACTCTACCAAGGGTGAAAAAGTGAGACTCTGTCTCTACAAAACAAACAAACAAATAAACAAACAAAAAATGGCACTGAGGTTTGTGGTACTCCTGGCAAGTGAGGAAAGTTGGGTTGGTCAAAATGAGTTATGTTTGGGACATGGTGACATAACTCATGTGTACGGCTCTTGCCCCCACCTGCCAATGTAGACCTACAAATCTGGACCAAGTACTCCCTAACTATCTGTGCAAGTTTCAAAATGCTGACTTACATGTGCCAGTGAGTAAGTCTGGTCATTGTGGACTGATACCAGCCATTTTCTGTACTTCTCCCTGTTCTGGACTCCTTCCACTGGATACTAACTTGTCCTGGCTCCGAGGGACAAATAAAAAATGTCAGCTATTCTTCCTCTGGTAGGTACTCCAAACCTTTAAAAGCTATACAGAGACTATTATTGGGCTGGGCGCAGTGGCTCGCACCTGTAATCCTAGCACTCTGGGAGGCTGAGGCAGGTGGATTGGCTGAGCACAGAAGTTCGAGACCAGCCTGAGCAAGAGTGAGATCCCATCTCTACTAAAAATAGAAAAGCTAGCCAGGCATAGTAGTAGTGGCATAGCCTCCCAGCTACTCGAGAGGCTGAGGCAAGATCTTTTGAGCCCAAGAGTTTGAGGTTGCCGTGAGCTGTAACGACACCACGGCACTCTACCCAAGGCAACAGAGTGAGACTCTGTCTCAAAAAAACAGAAAAAGCATGGTGTTAAAATAGTTATAAATTTTTTTTGTATTTGTTCATTCATTTTATATTTATTGAATAAGTTGATAATAAATTTACTAATATATGTTGGGTACTGCTGGGTTACAACAATTAGGATTTAGGTAGGCTTTAGGCTGCAAACAAAAAATCATCCTTGCACATTAGTTTTCTGTGGCTCCCATGACAGGATACCATAAAGTTGAAGGCTTAAAACAACAAAAATGTGGGACAGCGCCTGTGGCTCAAAGGATAAGAGTGCCAGCCCCATATATCGGAGGTGGCGGGTTCAAATCCAGCCCCAGCCAAAAATTGCAAAAAAAAAAACAAAACTATGTTGTCTCACATTTCTAGAGGCCAGAAGTACAAAATCAAGGTGTCAGCAAGGTTGGTTCCTTCTGGAGGCCCTGAAGGAGCATCTACTTAACGCCCTTCTCCTAGCCTGTAGGGGCAGCTGGCAATCCTCAGCATTCTGTGGCTTCCAGGTGGATCACTTTGAATTATAAAATGTTAACACCAGAACAGACCTTAAAAATCAGCCAGACCAAGCCTCTCACTTAGCGGTTGCACAAAATGAGGCACAAGAAGTTGGAGTTTAGTGTCCAAGCCTCTGTCCTTCCTCCAAAAGCCATTTGGCTATGACTTTCACCTCGTTATTGTTCTACTCAAAAGTAAGCACATCCTATCTAATACTTCGACACCCTGCCTCCCTTCAATCATACACTTTATATTCTCCTTTCTTCCTCTTTTTTTTTTGAGACAGAGTCTCACTATGTCACCCTCAGTAGAGAGCTGTGGCGTCATAGCTCACAGCAACCTCAAACTCTTGAACTTAAGTGATTCTCTTGCCTCAGCCTCCTAAGGCGCCCACCACAATGCCTGGCTATTTTTTTTTCTTTTTTGTTGTTGTTGTTGTAGTTGTCATTGTTGTTTAGCAGGCCTGGGCTGGATTCAAACCTGCCAGCCCCAGCGTATGTGTCTGGCACCGTAACCACTGAGCTACGGGCACCAAGCCCTTGCTTTATTTTTTTTAACAGCTATCATTATATAATATCATATATATATATAATTTTTTTTTTTAAACAGAGTCTCAGTTTTTGGCCCTGGGTAGAGTGCCATGGTGTCATTGTAACTCATAGCAACCTCAAACTCCTAGGCCCACGCAATCCCCTTGCCTCAGCCTCCTGAGTAGCTGGGACTACAGGCGCCCACCACCATGCCCAAGTTAGGTTTTCTATTTTTAGGAGATATGGGAGTCTCACTCTTGCTCAGGCTGGTCTCAGACTCCTGACCTGAAGCAATCTACGTGCCTCAGCCAACCAGAGCACTAGGATTACAGGAGTGAGCCACTGTAGCCAGCTTATTTACTTATCTTAATTATTGTTTTGTTTTTTCCCCTATAAAATGTACAACCCATGAGGGTAAGAATTATTGTCTGTTTTTTTTCATAGCAGGGACTAGACTCCCCACCTCCTCTAATTCTGATGTGTCCTGCAGAGTTTGCTTAAAAATATCCATAGTCCTTTTGCACTTTATACACTTGCTTATAAGTAGTTGGGGTGGGGGGTGTTTTTAGTTTTAGCACACAGTATTCACAGGTAATCTCCTATCCAAGCATTAACCAGGCCTGACCCTGCTTAGCTTCTGAGATCAGACAACCAGGCACATCCAAGGTAGTATGGCAGTAGACATAGCTACTTATTTGGCTTTAATTTTCTGAGCTCATTTTTGAATACTGGCACAGGCATACTCCTGTACTGCTAATGGGAGGGTATATCAGGATCCCCATTTGAGAAAGACATTCAGCAGTCTGGCTCAAGAGCCTATAGAACCATGTCTATAGCAGCTCAGTGCCTGTGGCTCAGCCATGTAAACCTGAGCTGGCGGGTTCAAATCCAGCCTGGGCCCACCAAACAACAGTGATGGCTGCAACCAAAAAATGGCCGGTGTTGTGGCGGGCGCCTGCAGTCCCAGCTACTTGGGAGGTGGAGGCAAGAGACTCGCTTGAGCCCAGGAATTGGAGGTTGCTGTGAGCTGTGATGCCATAGCAATCTATCCAGGGTGAAAGCTGGAGGCTCTGTCTCAAAAAAAAAAAAAAAAAAAAGAACCATGTCTATAGCCTTTTGCCCAATAATTCTATTTTTGAAGATCTATCCAGGAAAAAAAAAGACCAAAATAAGAAAATCTTTGTAACTGGCCCTGTTGCTTTTACCACGTGCCTCTGTTCCTTTTATGGTAACCAAATCCCTCTTTCACCTACCAGTTCATAACAGTAGGATTTGAGACACTTTCACTGAGTCCCAAGCAAAATATTTGTAAGATAATATTTTCTTTTCAAGTTTTTCAAGTTGACAAATGGTATTCCACTGATGTTTTAATTTCCCTTTCTTTGACATATATGTATGTGTGTGTGTATATATATGTATATATACCCATATATATATACACACAGAGAAAAAGAGTCAGAGAGAACACTTTTTCCATATGTTTATTGGCCACTTATATTTCCCACTTATCTATTAAAGAATCCTTCCACATACCACTCTCATCACCATTTTATAATATAATCTTTATCAATCACAAGATATGTCTCTAAGCTATATCTTTTCCCTTCTTAACTTATCTGTGCTTACTGGAGTGGTATTTTGAGCTAAGCCTGGACAGGTGAGAAATTCAACACAAAGGAACAGGGAAAGAACACCCCATTTAGTCAACAGGAACTGCGTGGACAGGCTGCGTCGACGGGGGTGGGGGGAGGTGCACTATATGCTAACATGGGGGTTTCTATTCTTTTTGTTCTTAATTTTACTATCCATGAAATCCAAATCTTGGACTCCAAGATTTAGTTTATAATTCCTTAATTTTTCTTTTCTTTTTTTTTTTTTTTTTGAGACAGAGCCTAAAGCTGTCGCCCTGGGTAGAGTGCTGTGGCATTACAGCTCACAGCAACCTCCAATTCCTGGGCTCAAGCGAGTCTCCTGCCTCTGCCTCCCAAGTAGCTGGGACTACAGACACCCGCCACAACGCCCCGCTATTTTTGTTTGGGTTGCAGCTGTCATTGTTGGTTGGCGGGCCCAGGCTGGATTCGAACCCGCCAGCTCAGGTTTACATGGCTGGTGCCTTAGCCCGCTGAGCCACAGGCGCCGAGCCTCCTTAATTTTTCTAATACAAATGTGTTATCTTTTAATTTTTAACACAGATATTTGGGGAGGAAAAACGTCCGGTCAACATCATTTTATAAGAAAGAGGCCATGCTCAGTGACCTATCAGCACTTTTGGAGGGTGATATGGGAGGACTGCTTGAGGCCAGGAGTTTGAAACGGCAGTGAACTATGGCCTCATTCCAGTCTAGGTGACAGAGTGAGGCCCTACCAAAAACAGAAAGGGGCAGCACCTGTGGCTGAGTCGGTAAGGTGCTGGCCCCATATACCAAGGGTAGCGGGTTCAAACCCAGCCTTGGTCAAACTGCAAAACAAAAAAATAGCCGGGCATTGTGGCAGGCGCCTGTAATCCCAGCTACTGAGGAGGCTGAGGCAAGAGAATCGGCTAAGCCCAGGAGTTGGAGGTTGATGTGAGCTGTGTGATGCCACAGCACTCTACAGAGGGTGATAAAGTGAGACTCTGCTTCTAAAAAAAAAAAGAAAAAACCTGGCTTGGCGCCTGTGGCTCAATGGGCTAAGGCGCCAGCCGCGTACACCTGAGCTGGCGGAGTCGAATCCAGCCTGGGCCTGCCAAACAACAATGACGGCTGCAACCAAAAAAATAAAAATAAAAAATGGCCGGGCGTTGTGGTGGGCGCCTATAGTCCCAGCTACTTGGGAGGCGGAGGCAGGAGACTCACTTGAGCCCAGGAATTGGAGGTTCCTGTGAGCTGTGATGCCACAGCATTCTACCCAGGGTGACAGCTTGAGGCTCTGTCTCAAAAAAAAAATAAAAGCCTTCCCAACAAAGGCAACCTAATCACACCCATATATACACTGTCCATAAGACATTTCTTTTCTTTTCTTTGTGGTGTCACCTGTAGTCCCAGCTACTTGGGCTGAGGCAAGAGAATCTCTTAAGCCCAAGAGTTTGAGGTTGCTGTGAGCTGTGACGCCACAGCACTCTACCAAGGGTGACATAGTGAGATTCTGTTTCAAATAAATAAATAAAATAAAATTTCCTTTAAGATAAATTAAGTGAAAAAAAGCAAGGTGCAAAATAGTATGCCATATATATAAAACTATATGTGTAAAACCATGTATATAAGACCACAAGGTAAATAATGTAGGCGCATGGAAAATTTCCCCTTTGCCTTCTGAAGGTTTGCTGAAAAATTAACACAGAAAAGGCAGATTATTTGGAGAAAAGACACACAAATTTTTTGAATGTGTATACACAGTAGCCTTCAGAACAAAGATCCAAAGAAATGAGGCAAATTGTTCATGCTTATGCTTAAATTCAACAGAGTATAGGCAGCCCTGTAGAAATATTAGACCAAAATGCTGACAGACTGAGCTGGGAAACCCTGCAAGGCCTGTCTGTCTAGATTCTCCTTGGCCTGTCTTTCTAGCCTTGAGCAATATTCCTTCCTTGTGGGTGTGTGGCAGGGCCTTCTCTGGAATGGAGGGGGTCTTATGATCTACAGTGAAACAAGGTAGGTCAGGTAATTTCTTTATGGCCAGTTTATACACAGAAATGCAGAAGAAAAGCTAGAGCAATATTTTTAAGTCTTATGGTTGGCCTTGGGAGAAAGGAGTTCTGGTTTCTACGAGCTGCCTTGGGCAAGAGGGATTCTAGTCTCTATGGCTAACCTAGAGGAAGAATGGGACTCAGAGACAGGAGGGAAGAAGAAGGTCAGAGAAAAACTTTTGCTTCTGAGTCTGCTTCTGAGGGGTTCATTAGGGGGTATCGTTTTCTGAGTTCCAACAGTAACCATAAGTCTACACACACACGTGTATATACTCTGCATTTACGAAAACTGCTGGTGCTGATGGTGATTGTCTTTGAGGAATAAAACTTGGGGTCCACTGTTGGAGGGACACTCACTTTTCAATGTGTATATACTTTCCGATCATATTTTTAGGGTAATTATTTTATTCTTTTTATTTCATTTCAA
The DNA here is from genome assembly GCA_963573935.1 of Arctocebus calabarensis. Taxonomy (NCBI): domain Eukaryota; kingdom Metazoa; phylum Chordata; class Mammalia; order Primates; family Lorisidae; genus Arctocebus; species Arctocebus calabarensis. Next base: position 16,169 of record CAUYON010085610.1, on the reverse strand, counting down.
ATAGTTCTTTGAAGAGATAATTCCTACCTCTTTATTCTCCCACCCATTTTGGGGGGGGCAGTTTTTGTTTGTTTGTTTGTTTTTTCCTGGCCAGGGCTGAATTTGAACCCTCAGCCTCCGGTATATGGGTCGGTGCCATACTCCTTTGAGCCACAGGTGCCGCCCCTCTCACCCATTTTTTATATCTACAAAAAAATCCTTGAGTATGGAAAACATGTAAAAGATAATTTACATCTTAGTGAAAACGTAAATATCTGCTATGGACATTCTGGATTTCTCTGTATTTTTTAGCCTGGTTAAATGCCAAAAATAGGATCTACTCTTTTCATGTGTCTGAGAAATGTGTGATCCTTTTTTCAAGTGGTATTTATGCGTTTGTTTCAGTTTTTACCCTCATCCATTTTCTGTCCTTTTACTTCTTGAAGTATTTTTAGTTTGTGTAAATTTTAGGGTTTTTAAAATTTGCTTAACTTGGCCAGGCATAGTGCCTCACATGTGTTATCCCAGCACTTTGAGAGACCAAGGATTACTTGTGGCCAGGAGTTTGAGATCAGCCTGGACAATGTAGCAAGACCCCATCTCTAGGAAAATAGAAAATGTAGCCAGGTGTGGTGGTGAATACCTGTAGTCCCAGCTACTCAGGAAGATGAGGTGGGAGGATGACTTAAGCCTAGGAGTTCAAGGTTATAATAAGCTATGATTATGCCACAGCACTCCAGCCTAGGAAAGAGAGTAAGACCCTGTCTCAAAAGAGAAAGAAAGAGAGAGAGGGAAGGATGGAGGGAAGAGGGGAGGGAGAAAGGCAGGCAGGAAGGAAGATATGTATAGGTTATATGCATATATTACGAATTTTATACAAAGGACTTGAGCAACTACAGAATTTGGCATCTACAGGAGTCCTGAAACCAATTCCCTCCAGATATTCAGGGACAACTGTACAATGAACATCTAAGTACTCCTCACTCGCATTTAACAACCATCAACTCATAGTCAATCTTTTTCATCTACAACCCCACTTTCATTGGGAGTATTTTCTTCCTTAACTATATTTTGAATTAGAATTGCTCTTTTTCAGGGGGAGGAGGCTTTCTATTTAATAGCTTTTTTTTTTTTTTTTTTGCAGTTTTGGCTGGGGCCAGGCTTGAACCCACCACCCCCAGTATATGGGGCCAGGGCCCTAGACCTTGAGCCAGAGTGCCACCCTTAATAGCCTTTTTGAAATATAATTCACATTCCATAAATTTCACCCTTTAAAGTATGCAATTCAATGGTTTCACAGAAGTGTGAAATCATTACCATAATCTAGTTTCAGAATATTTTAAACTTTTTTCTTTTTTGAGAAAGGGGTCTTTCTCTGTCACCCTGACTAGAGTGCATTGTCACAGTCATAGCTCACTGCAATCTCAAACTCCTGGCTGGGCTCAAACAGTCCTCCTGGCTCAGCCTCTTAAGTATCTGGGACTACAAGTGTATGCCATCATGCCCACCTATTTAAGTAATTAATTAATTTTTCTTTCTTTTGCTCTTTCTTTCAAGACAGGGTCTTGCTATGCTTCCCTTTATACTTATTAGCAATCACTCTTCTGTCCCCTAACTCCCCCCCAACCCTAAGCAACCACTTTGTGTCTCTAGAGCTTTGATTATCCTGGGTATTTCAGGTAAACAGGATCATACAGTATGTCTTAATTTCTACTTTATGTCTCTTTTCAATGATTTAGTCCAATGTTACAAGTGCAAAAACAACTACCTAATCTCTGAACATCCTCATGCTCTTTGTCTGTCCTGGTCGCATCTGGGTTCACCATTCCCACACCAGAATGCTGCTCCTCAGCACGAAATACGATCTTCATTTGGTCTCTCTGATTATTGTTCTGAACTCATTTTCAGCTGTAGGACAGTGCTTGCCTGTGGTGAGGGTAAACTGCAACAATCATTTAACTGAAACAACGCACAGCTCAAGGGTGCACAGTTAGGCTTTCCAAGCCTTTTTCTCCTTTTCCTTCCCTGCCCCTTTGCCAAGCTGTACAGAAAGTAGGAATATGCCCACCCTCTTGAAGTTCCTCTTATTGTCTAGTCCTCCATGGAAAATCTTATTGTTTTTCAGAACAGAAACAAAATAAATGCCCTTAAAAGGTGATAAGCAACAGACCAAGGGGGAGTATGCTTCCCCAGCCAGGCTCCTCCTTTGCCTACCCTGGCGTGCACCAGAACGGAGTATAAATCCAGTAATCGGTGCCTGGGAAGACACCCAAGGCGAGGGTCTGCATTTTGTACCCTCTTTGAAAGAAAACAGGGCTTGGGAAGGCTCCCTTTCCCAGCAGGCCTCTGTTTGGCCAGATATAGGTTCTGTGAAAGGAAGTATGGATACAACTCTGAGCCTTAAAATTAGGAAAGGCTTCTACAACAGAAATTATTGTAGGGTTGCAAAAACAGGCAGAAGACTAGCTGCACTCAGCTTCAGAGTTTCAGCGTGGTTGATTGCAGATAATCACAATCAGAGTAACATGTTTCTTCTGCCTCCATTGCTCTGGGAGCCCCCTTTCACTCCACTATTTACCTTATCTCATGTCTTCTCACCTCAGCATCTCAATCTCTTTTATCCAAAGAAAAATTCACTTCACCTTGTAAAATTATAAAACCTATAAACCAAATACCTTGGATGCAGATTGAAATGCTTAGAGAATGTAAAGCCCTAGGTTAGTCATTAGCCTTTGTTTTTTCAGAAGGACTAGAATTAAGGTGGAGAAACATTAACACACAAGTGGCCATAAACTTTAAGTTAAATCTTTACCTATTCTGTTATCTTGCCCTACTAAAAATGGGTTTCAGTTTCTTTTGATTTTCTAAAAGGGACAAAGAGCTTTTCCTTAACATTAGAAGGGTTCTTACCTTGTAACCTTGAGCCTATGAATGTTTGTTACAGGAGTTTTCATCTGTTTGGGGATTTGTTGTAGAAAACTGTCTTTGTTCACATAAGTTGTAAACTGTGTTGATCCTAAGATGTTGACTTGACTCACAGACTTGTCATTATTAACCCTCTGTGACACCTCTGTTCCAGCTTTAAGTAACTCTACCAATAGAAAAACCTTTTGTGGGTTCTCTGAAAATCAGGAACCTGTATAAAGGCATTCCTTCTTGTAAAACACACACACACACACACACAAATTAATAAGTAAATCGCATTCTCCCTTAAAATGGCAGACACAAATCAAGTAATATACAAAAATATATAGGACAAGAAAAACTCTTGGGGAAGATTTTACAACTTATCAGTGGTTTAATCAGAGCAGATATGGGGGGCGTGCAGTTGGAGAAAAAAGATCCTAAGTCAGGGAGAGAAAAATCTCGTTAGCTGACGGTGTTTCAATAGCAAAGACAGAATTTCCTGCTCTGACACATTTTGAAGGAGGAAGAGACTAGGAGCTAACACTCATAAGTGTTTACGGGTACCCACAGACTGGTCAACACAGCTTCATCAGGGAGGTACCATTACTCCCATTTACCATTGGGAAACATTAGGACAGAAAGATTAAGTGAGTTGCCCTAAATCATATAGTTAGTACTTCTGGCCATGACTTTGACCACTACAGTACTAATAAAAAAAAGAGGTTGAGCGTGGTGGCTCACACCTATAATTCCAGCATTTGGGAGGTGGAGGCGGGTGGATTGCCTGAGTTCTAACCAGCCTGAGTTAGTGTGAGACCCTGTCTCTAAAAATAGCCAGGCATTGTGGCAGGCACCTGTAGTCCCAGCTACTCGGGAGGCTGAGGCAAGAGAATTGCTTAAGCCCAAGAGTTGGAGGTTGCTGTGAGCTATGATGTCACAGCACTTCACTAAGGGTAACAAAGCGAGACTCTGTCTCAAAAAAAAAAAAAGAGAGAGAGAGATAGAGAGTCATCCTTTAAGTCAACAAATATTAATATTTGAGCAACTACCATAAGTTAGATAATAAGGAAGTTACACAAATAAATATGGCCTTTGCTTTCAAGGAAGGGAGAAATTTAATGGAGATAATTTAGTATGGGAAACAAGATAAGCACATGAGTAAATAGTAAAGCAGAACAAGATTCAGATTCTGAAGAGAGGTATATACATTTTTTCTGTGGGAGTACAAAGGAGGGAAGAGAAACCTTTAGCCCACATTCAGTGGGGAAGAGGAAGAGGCTTCACCCAGGAGGTACAATCTTAGCTGGATCTCAAGGAAAGACTGTCTATAACTAGGAGATACTGAGGGAAAGACAGAAGTCATTTTTGGCTCAGGGAAAGACATGACATGTTGAAGAGGTCCACTTGGCCAATGGGTTTTCATTATACACTAAAGTGGATGTAGGCAAGAAGGTAGGTGGAAGGACGAAGCCAGACCCAGGTCTCCTATGTCCAGTCTGGGGCTGCCCCCACTACTCTTCACTGCCTTGTCAACTTCAGAATTTTCCCATTTATGACGTGGGCTCCCAATCTTAGTCATACCCTCCCTGGCTCAAGGCTGCAGGCTGTAAGGCTAAAGGCTGGCTTGGTTTCAGATCACTTCTCAGGCTACCTCCTGCAGCTGGAGGTGGACTTCTCACTCTGGTCAGCTGCCAAGAAGCCAAGGGTCACTTTAGGTAAGTCACCACCTCAGTTTCCTCATATGATTGTTATGCCCAGAGTTCCAGGTCCCCACAGACCCCAGGGAGCCAAATCTGATGCAAGAACAAAAGCGTTTTTATTATGCAAGCTCGAGCTCAGGCTCTCAGTTGCCTGACACAGCAGGTTGCTGAAAGAGCCCCAACGATTAGGAGGGTGAGGTATTTATGGGGTTAGTGTATGGGGTTAGGGTATGGGAACAGCAGGGCGGCCCCTGATTAGTTGGGCCCTGTTTCTATACCTTATTAGGACTCCTGTAAGCAGATTGGCTTTGGCCAGGGGAGTTGCCCACTTGTGGTTTCTAAAGCTTATCCGGGGACTGGGCTGGGCTATGCTACACAAAATAGCCGCCATGGGTCAAGATAGAGCCGCCCAGGCCATGTGCCTCATGGTCTCTCAATGATTATACTATTTTGGCATTTATCACACCCACGCTGATACGCAGTATAATCATTTTATAAGTTTATGATGACTTCTCTCACCTACTAGCCTGTGATCTCCATTAAGGAAAATCTGGATCTAATTCAAAGGGTGGATAGGTTGTGTGTGAAATGTGGCAGTAAAAACAAAACAAAATGAATGGAAAGGAAAGGAAAAGGAAAAATAAAAAACACAAAGGCTGAATAAGGTTCAGTTCCTAACCTCCAGGAGCACAGGGTCAAGCACAAAATTTATAATTGCATTCCTATATGGAAAAGGTGATGATAGGAGACGTCTGAAAAGAAAAGGTACTTAGGCTCAGCGCCTGTGGCTCAACGGGCTAAGGTGCCAGCCATGTACACCTGAGCTGGCGGGTTCGAATCCAGCCTGGGCCCGCCAAACAACAATGACGGCTGCAACCAAAAACTGGCTGGGCTTTGTGGCAGGTGCTTGCAGTCCTAGCTACTTGGGAGGCAGAGGCAAGAGACTCGCTTGAACCCAGGAATTGGAGGTTGCTGTGAGCTGTGATGCTACAGCACTCTACCCAGGGTGACAGCTTGAAGTTCTGTCTCAAAAAAAAAAAAAAAGAAAAGGTACTTAGGTGGTGTCCATAGCTCAGTGGGTAAGGTGCCAGCCACATGCACCAGGGCTGCCAGGGCTGGTGCGTTCAAACCCAGCCTGGGCCTGCTAAAACAAAAAAAATAACTGAGCTATTTTTGGTTGTGTTGGGTACCTATAGTCCCAGCTACTTGGAAAGCTTAGGCAAGAGAATTGCTTGAGCCCAAGAGTTTGAGGTTGCTGTGAGCTGTCACACCACAGCATTCTACTGAGGGCAACAAACATAGCTCAAGCAGCTAGGGTGCCAGCCACATATGGCAGGTTCAAATCCAGCCTGGGCCTGCTAAACAACAATGACAACTACAACCAAAAAATAGCCAGGTGTTGTAGCAGGTGCCTGTAATCCCAACTACATGGCAGGCTGAGGCAAGAGAATCGCTTAAGCCTAAGAGTTTGTGGTTGCTGTGACCTGTAAACCCATAGTATTCTACCCATGGTGACCGGGACAAGGAAAGGAAAGGAAAGGAAAAAGGAAAGAAAAAGGAAAAAGGAAAGGAAAGGAAAGGAAAAAAGAAAGAAAGAAAGAGTCCTTAACCAGATTGAGGGAATCAAGGTTTCCTGAGACTATGGAAGCTAAGCTGAGAGTCACAGGTGAGCGCGAACAGCCTGTTAAAGGGGGCTGTGAGATGTGGAGGACCTTCTAGGAAGATGAAAGGCACAATGGTAGGAAATGCTGTGATATGTGCAAAGAACCATAAGCCACTTGGTGGGAGACAGAGAGTACCAGCAAGGAGGCAGGAGAGGAATAACAAAGCCAGGCCCTACAGGATTTCATATATGTATTTAATATGCCTTTGTGTCATGCAGAATACATAGCACCTAAGCAGTGGGCCCTCCATAAATATTTTTCTAAATAAATACAATGAAGCAGGGAATGGTAGTTCACACCTATAATTCCAGCAACTCAAGAGACTGAGTTGGGAGGGTTACTTGAGGCCAGGAATTCAAGACTGGCCTGAGCAACATAGTGAGACCCTCATCTCTAAAAACCAAAAAACAAAAAATCATCTGGGTGTGGTGGTCCTGGCTACTCAGGAGGCTAAACCAGGAGGATAGCTTGAGCCCAGGAGTTTGGGGTTGCTGTAAGCTGTGATTGTGACACTGCACTCCAACCTGGGTGAAAAAGTGAGACCTTTTCTCTAAAAAATTAATACATATGGCTGGGGACAGTGGCTCATGCCTTTAATTCTAGCACTCTGGGAAGCCAAGGTGGGAGAATTACTTGAACTTAGGAGTTCGAGACCAGCCTGAGCAAGAGCAAGATCCTCATCTCTGTTAAAAATAGAAAAAATTAGCTGGGTGTTGTAGTGAGTGCCTGTAGTTCCAGCTACTCAGGAGGCTTGAAGGAGGAGGATCGCTTAAACCCAGGAGTATGAGGTTGCTATGAGCTAGGCTGAGGCCATGGCACTCTAGCCTGGGCAACAGAGTTAGACTGTCATAAATACATAAATAAATAAACAAACAAACAAATAAATTAAAAGAAATACATATATCCACTCTGATGGTTTAAGTTGTACCAACTAGGTTAGGTTAGGCTTCCCAGGTGACATGTTAAATCCAGGCCTAAGACCAGAGATAGCCACACTGGAGGGGTAAGAATTGTGGTCTTTACAAGCGCCCACAGGGAAAGGTTTGAGATCCAGAAAAAGCCAGACTGAACCCAGAAGCAATAAGATAAGGATTCAGGCTGACTGGACTTACCTCCTCCTCTGAGATCGGAGGCCAGACGTTCCTGAGATAAAGGAGCAGGTGGAGGGCAGAAGGCAAACACTGGAAAGTAGCAAACTGCATCTGGAATGACCTTCTCCTCAGACATGAGAAGAGTTCAGTAAAGTCAGTAGGAAGAGTTTATCCCATGCATAACAATTCTTGAAGTAGGGGGCTTCAAGGTACCTACTCCAAGGCCAGCCCAGTGCCTCACAAGGCTGTGGATTTTGCATTCACCATCCCCTTTCAGCCCCAACATAAGAAAGTTGAAATGAAATGCTGCTACTCAGTCTTTAAAATAGGAACCCTATGGCTCAGCACCGATAGCACCGTGGTTACAGCACCAGCCACATACATTGAGGGTGTCGGTGTCGGGTTTGATCCTGGCCCGGGCCAGTTAAACAATGACACCTGTAACAAAAAACAGCCATGCATTGTGGCCGGTGCCTATAGTCCCAGCTACTTGGGAGGACAAGGCAAGAGAATCGCTTAAGCCCAAGAGTTTGAGGTTGCTGTGCTGTGACACCATAGCACTCTACTGAGGACAGGAGATTTGGAAAATCCTTCCCACTGCCCCTGCCACCATCTGCACTGGACACAATAATTGAGTATGAGAAGCCAACAGCTTCTTAGCTGCTTAATGAAGACAGCCTCACAGCCTTATAGTGTTATACTTCCCACAAATACACTAGCTCTCTCTCTGAGAAGTGCTGTTTACTCAGGACACCCAGATCCCTGGGGCACAGTGCTAGTATTAGAGTGAGCTAAGCTGGCAAATAATAAACAGCCTTAGGGCTCTTTAGCCACTGAGGAGTGCCCCCGGGAGTCTGACCACCAAGAAGCACAGGGAGCCTCCAAATGAGGACTCTGCACCTTGGTAAATTGACTACTCAGTCTCCTTGGTTACTCCCCACCCCCAATCCCTGTTCTTTTGTGAAAATGCAGGGTGAAGCCCAAGGTCTGAGGCACTTCCCAGTGTGACCCATCTTCCCATCTATATTAGCCCTCTCAGCCTACACAAGAACAAATGTGGCCTCAGGACACAGCAGTGCCCAGAGATGTTCTCCATTAAGTAATGTTCTTCCATGTTCTGCTTCAAGTATCAATCCTGCAGTGGGCCACACACACACAAGGCACTTTTATCCTAGAAATCACAAGCACCCCAGGCACACTTTCTAACAATAACTATTCACAGACAGCTCCAGACTCCCTTCCAGTGGGTTGGCCACTCTTATTGCAGCCTTTCTAGCAGTCAGCCTCTCTTCAGGCAGAACTCCATTCCTAAAGACATAGTGACCTCTTTTGTCTCACACTCATTCCAAAAGAAGCATCTGGTACTTTATTATTTTTCTTTTCCTCCTCTGCAAGAACCCTAACACATAGGGAATTTTGTTTGTAAGTTGTCAATAACTGACTTGCAAGTAGGCAGGGGCAGATGCCTCTGTCCTAGAGGAAGTGATATCCCAAATTAAGAATCACCAAGGCTCAAATCCTGACTCTGCTTCCTTCCTGTGGAAGTTTGGCAAGTGACTTAATCTTTACTGGCCTCAATTTCCTCATGTATAAATGAGTTAATGATAGTAGTAGCCGCCTGCTGTCAGAGGGTACAAAAAAAAAATTAAAGTAGCCACGCCACTGGGCTATTAGAAAGATTACATTTGGGGCGGCGCAAGTGGCTCAGCGAATAGGGCGCTGGCCCCATATATGAGAATTGAGGGTTCGAACCCAGCCCCAGCCAAACTGCAACAAAAATATAGCCGGGCGTTGTGGCAGGCGCCTGTAGTCCCAGCTACTCAGGAGGCTGAGGCAAGAGAATCACCTGAGCCCAGGAGTTGGAGGTTGCTGTGAGCTGTGAAGCCACAGTACTCTACCGAGGGCAACAAAGTGAGACTGTCTCTAAAAAAAAAAAGAACGAAAGAAAGAAAGATTACATTTGTTTGTTTGTTTTCTGAGACAGTCCCAGTCCCCTTGGGTGAAATGCTGTAGTGTCGTCATAGCTCACACAACACCGCGGCCTGAGGTGAGCAATGACGACACCACGGAACTTCACCCAGGGGGACTGAGACTGTCTCAATAACAAAAACAAAAACCAGTCTAATAGCGTTTGCCATTTTGTACACAATTAGCATTCATTATTTTGTGATTTAAAAGTCTATTGACAAGCCTGCCGGCAGCACCACCCCCGCCCGGCTTCCAGCCGGACGGCGTCGCCCTGGAGTGCTGGAGGCGGCCGCAGGCCCCACCGGAGGCGCGGGGACCCCGGGCTCCCACCTGACGCAGGCGGGAAGGCAGCACCCGGCGCCCCTCCGGGCAGAGCGCGCCGCGGCCACTCCCTCCTCCAGCCGGACTGTACTCCCGCATCCAGAACCCTACGTAGTGTCGGCGTGGAGACTGAGAGACGCCCTTGTCCCAGGGTCCGTTTTGGGATGAGGGCGGCGGTGCCGAGTTGTTTCGACCACTTGGACCCCGGGTCCTCAGAGGGTAGGAAGATCAGCTCCTCGCCTGGGGCCGGCTTCCTGCCTCTCTACTTGGCCCGAACTGCAGCTCTGAGCTCCCGGCACCCGCGAGCCGGTCCCACCTGGATGGTTTAGCCCCTCCTCCTCCCCAGCCCCGCCCCTTCCCCGTGCTCCTTCCAGGTCCCTCCGCTTCGGTGTCCCGTGAGCCTGTGTGTTTGCAAGCTACCAGAGGGCTTCAGTTCCCAGAAGAGCAAAAGTGTCTCTGGACCTAGTGGGGAAAGAGCTGATTGTGACCTCGGTGCTGTCCTGGAGGGCCCAGCCTTTGGCTGAATGGCAGCACCCACGCTAGGCCGGCTGGTGCTGACCCACGTGCTGGTGGCTCTCTTCGGCATGGGCTCGTGGGCTGCCGTCAACGGGATCTGGGTGCAGCTGCCTGTAGTGGTAAAAGACCTTCCGGAGGGTGAGTGGGAGGGAGGTGCTGGGAAGCTAGGGCTCTTCCTCCCTTAGCCACAGTGCCTCTGACATGGCATCCTTCCTTTCCTGCAGGTTGGAGCCTCCCCTCATACCTCTCTGTGTGTGTGGCGCTGGGGAACCTGGGTCTGCTGTTGGTGACCCTATGGAGGCGGCTGGCACCGGGCAAGGGCGAGCAGGTCCCCATCCAGGTGGTACAGGCTCTGAGTGTGGTGGGCACAGCCCTGCTGGCTCTTCTGTGGCATCACGTGGCACTAGTGGCAGGGCAGCTCCACTCTGTGGCCTTCCTAACGCTGGCCTTGGTGCTGGCACTGGCCTGCTGCACCTCTAATGTCACTTTCCTGCCCTTTCTGAGCCACCTGCCACCTCCTTTCTTACGATCTTTCTTCCTGGGTCAGGGACTCAGTGCCCTGCTGCCCTGCGTGCTGGCCCTAGTGCAGGGTGTGGGCCGTCTCCAGTGCCCGCCAGCCCCCACCAATGGCACCTCTAGGCCCCCCCTTTACTTCCCTGAGCGTTTTCCTGCCAGCACCTTCTTCTGGGCACTGACTGCCCTTCTGATCACTTCAGCTGCTGCCTTCCATGGTCTCCTGTTGCTGCTGCCATCACTACTATCTGTATCCACAGAGGGTCTGGGGCCTGGACTGCAAGTAGCAACCCCACAAACAGAGGAGAAGGAGGAAGAAGAGGCCTTGCCATTGCAGGAGCCACTAAGCCAGGCAGCAGGCACCAACCCTGGCCCAGACCTTGAGACTCACTGGCTGCTTTCAGCCCAGGGTGCCTACCTGCTGAGCCTCCTGGCTGTCACCAGTGCACTGACCAATGGCATCCTGCCTGCGGTGCAGAGCTTTTCCTGCTTGCCCTATGGGCGCCTGGCTTACCACCTAGCTGTGGTGCTGGGCAGTGCTGCCAACCCCCTTGCCTGTTTCCTGGCCTTGGGCGTGCTGTGCAGGTGCACAAGAGTCCCCAAGCCTGTGGGATTTAGGGGTGGGCCTGGGTCTTGGTACAGCTAGCCCTGAGTCTCTGCTCACCTCCCGCAGGTCTCTGGCAGGTCTGGGTGGCCTCTCTCTGCTGGCCATGTTCTTTGGGGCTTACGTGATGGCGCTGGCAATCCTGAGCCCCTGCCCACCCCTGGTGGGCACCTCTGCAGGCATGATTCTTGTGGTGAGCACAATGGGGACATGAAGGGGGAAGGGTGGGTTGCCCTGGAGCAGGGGCATATGATGCTCAGCCTCCTGCTATGTCCTTCTTCTCAGGTACTATCATGGGTGCTGTGTCTGGGCACATTCTCATACGTGAAGGTAGCTGCCAGCTCCCTGCTGCATGTCAGGGGCCGGCCTGCATTGCTGGCAGCTGGTGTGGCCATCCAGGTGGGCTCCCTGCTCGGTGCTGGTGCCATGTTCCTTCCCACCAGCATTTACCACATGTTCCACAGTGGAAAAGATTGTGTAGATCCCTGTACACCCTGAGCCTCTACAGGTGGGGCCTTCACTCCACATCTGTCTTCATCTTGAGGCTGCCACAGGCCTCTCCACATATGGGCATGCTCAGATATTTCTGCACACTCCTCAGGACACCCTGCCACTTCAGGCCAGGGTGAAGACCAAAGAACAAGCCTGGGGCCAGGGACAGTTTGGGACTGTGGGCTAGTCCCCTGACCTGAGATTATCATGGGATTTGTACAATAAAGCATTTATATTTTGAAAAATATCTAATGAAACCTTACAAGATAAGTGGGTTAATTTTTCTGATATATTTTCTAATCTGCAGAGAATACAGGTTCAAATACAGGTTGTAGGCCAGATGTGGTGTCTCATACCTGTAATTCTAACACTCTGGGAGGCTGAAATGGGCAGATTGCTTGAGTTTATGAGTTTGAGACCAGTCTGAGCAAGACCAAGACCCCATCTCTACTAAAAATAGAAAAAAAATTAGCTGGGCATTACCACGCGTGCCTGTAGTCCCAGCTAGTCAGGAGGCTAAGGCAAGAGGATCACTGGAGACCAAGAGTTTGAGGTTGCTGTAAGCTATGATGATGCCATGGCACTCTACCCAGGGTGACTGAATTCTGTTTCAAAACTAAATAAATAAATAAATAAAATAAAATACAAGTTGTAATGCTTTTCTTGTCATGCCTACAGCTTCTCTCTTTTTTTAGGTTTTCTTGTCCATAATCTTTATTACTAAATTGATTCTCTGTCATTCGTTATGAGATTGTCCCTTAAAGAAACGCTAACATGCACTCATTTGCATGGATTTCTAAAAATCCTGTTTCCTGCTCATCATTCTTTTCCCTCTGCGTTCTCCTCACAACCCAAGAGTGCTAAGTGCTCAATATGGGTTGGTGCTCAATAAATACTTGTTGAACAAACATTTTAGGATTCTTTTTCAGAAGATAGCAATGGAGTGACAGAAACATGGATTACTTCAATTTTCTTCCTTCTACCTTTTGGTATTTGTTAAATTTCAAACAAAACAAACTGCAATCTAAAGCCTCCTCTAGTAAGGTCAACCTTTCCCCTAAGGTTGACCCACTTCCCTTGCAAAGTCCCTATAGCAGAAGTTGCTTAATGAATGATTCTCTGTCCTTTCTTCGGATCAAGGAAGGGGGAGACATGCTAAATCTGAAAGGAATTAGGTCGTCCCTTCTGGAAAACGAAGATGACAGCTAGTCCTGGAGGAAGAAAAAGTCGCTGCAGGACCTCTGCCCATCCCGGCGCCGCCCTCCTCTACGCCCCCAGGTCCAAGCCTCCTGAGAAAACACCACCTGCGCGGAAAAGGAGCCGCGCGGCTCTCAGCCTTTGAGCGTGCGCCCTCCCGCCCCGCCCCCGGCAGCCTCACCGGCACGCACCGCCTTGCTCTCGCAAGGCTCTGTGAACGCGCAAGCGAAAGCGGCCTTCGTGGGAACCTGCGCCTTTTCTCCCCCTGGCGGGAAATATTGGAACAACAGGACTTAGAAAGAGGTTTTAATGGGTAGGGGGCGCCAGCTAGTGCAGAGGGTTTAGCTACAGAAGAGTTTTGACATCTTTTTGGACCTGACTTCACTTTGTGCCACCTTCCTTCTTTGTCAAGGTTTCGTTCTCAGTTCAGAGGAAGGAATAAGGGAAGGCACCGACTTTGAGCTCCTAATATGTACTAGGCTCTTTGCATATATTACATCTCATTAAATCTTACCAACAGTTGGAGTTGTTATAGGTCCTATTATACAGAGAAAAAGGAAACTGAGGCCCAGAGAAGATGACTTACTCAGAGTAACCCAGCTAACCAGTGAGGAGGCAGGACCCCCAGTTTGTGTACTACTCCCAGAGTTCTGACTCCAGCACTAACCTGCTGGGGTGGGGCCCTGGACTTGGAGAAGGGAGAGCTTTTCCTCTACAGCTGAGAAGTCTCTACAAGAACACCCAGTTTCCCTGGTCATTTGTAAAAAGGCTGTAACGGGTTGTAGCTCATTTTCTTGTCTGCATTTTTGGCAGACAAGAACTGGAGAAGGAACTCTCTCACTTCCTTTTTGTGTGTGTGTGTAGACAGAGTCTCACTTTATCGCCCTCGGTAGAGTGCCATGTCATCACACAGCTCACAGCAACCTCCAACTCCTGGGCTTAGGCCATTCTCTTGCCTCAGCCTCCCGAGTAGCTAGGACGACAGGCGCCCGCCACAATGCTTGGCTATTTTTTTGTTTTTGCAGTTTGGCCAGGGCAGGTTTGAACCCGCCACCCTCGATATATGGGGTTGGCACCCTACTCGCTGAGCCACAGGCTCTGCCCAGGAACTCTCTCACTTCTTAAGAGTGGGAAGGTGACGGTGGCGCCTATGGCTCAGTGAGTAGGGTGCTGGCCCCATATACTAAGGGTGGTGTGTTCAAACCCTGCCCCAGCCAAACTGCAACAAAAAGTAGCCCAACGTTGTGGTGAGCACCTGTGGTCCCAGCTACTCTGGAGGCTGAGTCAAGAGAATGGCCTAAGCCCAGGAGTTGGAGATTGCTGTGAGTTATGACACCATGGCACTCTACCTAGGGTGACAGAGTGAGACTCTGTCTCAAACAAACAAACAAAAATGAGTGGGAAGGTGAGTGGGTGAAGGAGCTGAAGGAATTGAGATGGAGATCCTCATTGATGAGACTATCAGGGACATTGCAGGTTAATGTCAGATCCTACAACTGTAAGATTGTTTAGAGATGAGAGAAGTGGCTTCTACAACTCACATCTGGTGACCAGACTTTTAGATGTAACATACTCTATCCAGATGAGGCCACAGTCTCCTCTTGCCTTTCAAGAAACTCACTGGGTTGTGTTCCCTAAAATTCTACTGGTACAAGAAGTAGGAACTCAGTGACACCCAGGGTCCCCAAGATGATGGTGCAAGAAGCATGTGATTTGTCAGGAGTGGTAGGTCTTCATGAGTAAAACCTATCTATGGTCCTCCAGAACCAAAATGGCATCAGGTAGCTACAGATACTAAATCTTTAAAAGGGAAAAGAACAATTTCAAGTGAAACCAAATTAGAAGCTATAAACATAGAAAGGTGTAAGTGGACTGCTTAGGAAAAATATATATTGAGATCTCCAAATTTGTTCAAGATACAAAAATTCCAGGTAACAGAAAAAAATGTCCAAATGAATAACCAACAAAAGGAAAAGAACCCTCTAAAGAAATAAATGAAGAAAAGCAAACTGAATTTCCAAGAAAACCAAAGGTAAATTTGTAGAAATGTCAAAATTGAGCAAGCTAGAAAACTGGCAGATTGGCTGGGGTGCAGTGGCTCATGCCTATAATCCTAGCACTCTGGGAGACTGAGGTGGGTAGACTGCCAATGCGGGTAGCTCACAGGTTTGAGACCAGCCTGAGCAAGAGGGAGACCCTGTCTCTAAAAATAGCCAGGCATTGTGGCGGGCACCTGTTATCCCAGCTACTTCAGAGGCTGAGGCAAGAGAATCGCAGAGAATCGCGTGAGCCCAAGAGTTTGAAGTTGCTGTGAGCTATGACGCCTAGGCACGCTACCAAGGGTGACAAAGTAAAACTCTATCTCAAAAAAAGAAAGAAAGAAAGAAAAACTGGCATATTATTTAGGTGACTGCATGATTTGTGGGCTTATAAGATGCAGCTCTCATTTCTTCATAGGGCAAATTGGGAGAGACCAGTTGGCTCACAAAATATTTAAGAAAACTTGATTTGAGGAGAAGGCCAGTGGTTTCTAGGAGAGGTGATATCTGATGGAATCTGGGCTTTAATTAGGTTGACTGGACTGAAACCCTAACTTTGCCATTTAACTGAATTGGTCAACTCATCAATCAAACCTCAGTCTTCAGGAGATGGACAAAGTGGCTTGTAATCCCAGCTACTTGGGAAACTCAGGTGAGAGGATTACTTAAGCCCAGGAGTTTGAGTTCAACTGAGGCAACATAGCTGTCTCTAACAAAAAATAAAGACTGGGGGGAAAACGCAATCTTCTCATCTGAGAAAAATGGAGACAGAAGACCTCCATTTATTTCAGGGCTAAATGAATGCATATGGTATGCTGGCACATATAGCACAGGTTAAGAGACTAATGAGCTCTTCTCTGAATAAAATATGAACAAAATTATTCCACATTTTTAAAGATTGACTTGGAAGACTGAAGAAGATTTAAAAAATGGTAGATAACCTATGCAGCCACTGTCACTGCCACACACAAAAAGGGTAGATAATAACATATTTATATAAGGCAGGCTCTTTAGGGGAAACAATACAACTGTTTTTTTTTTTTGTTTTTTTTTTTTGTAGAGACAGAGTCTCACTTTATCGCCCTGGGTAGAGTGCCGTGGCGTCACACTGCTCACAGCAACCTCCAGCTCTTGGGCTTAAGCGATTCTCTTGCCTCAGCCTCCCTAGTAGCTGGGAC
>CAUYON010085608.1:0-29357 GCA_963573935.1 Arctocebus calabarensis | reverse complement strand
ATTCTTTTTTTTTTTTTTTTTTTTTTTTTTTATTTTTTTTGAATGATAATTGTGTAATTTGGTGCAATAATTGGGCACGTTTCTTATAAATTATGAATTTTTTTGTTGGTATGTAAGTTTTATTATTAATTTATTTATTTTATTTTATCGTGCCCAATTATTGCACCAATTTAAATTATTTTTTTTAAAAAAAAATATAAAAAAAAAAAAAAAAAAAAAAAAAGAATTCAAGTTTCGGCTCAGCGCCTATAGCTCAGTGAGTAGGGCGCCAGGCACATACACCAAGTCTGGCGGGTTCCAGCTGGGCCTGGACCTGGACCTGCCAAAAACAACAACGACAACTGCAACAAAAATAGCCAGGCCTTGTGGTAGGTGCCTGTAGTCCCAGCTACTTGGAAGGCTGAGGCAAGAGGATCACTTAAGCCCAAGAGTTTGTGGTTGCTGTGAGCTGTGAAGCCATGGCACTACACCAAGGGCAATAAAGTGAGACTCTGTCTCAAAAAAAAAAAAAAAAGAAGAATTCAAGTTTCCACTTTTTACATTATACTGCACAAATCCAAGAGAAACGTGGAGGACCCCAGCATTACATAACCTCACTGGGAACCATGTTTATAATCTACTTAGAAGATATGCATCAATAAACAATTTTGTCATCTAAGTGTGTCTGTCACACATCTGATCATAAAAACAGTCAATGCATGTGAAATATTCAAGTATTTAGATACGGAGCCGAAGCAGCTGTGAAGAACATTTTATAAAAGTTTTCAACATTTAGTCCATTTATTTTATAATTTTCAATATTCAATAAATGTTTTTAAATCAGAATTGAGTCCTTGCTTCCACTGCTTTAATTGTCCATAGATTGCAGAGTGCCCTGTTTTCTTTCATTATGTTTCAGGAACACAGGGCAAATTATACATGCCTTGCAATTGAATATGCTGAAAACAGCTCTGCTAATCAAATATGGCCACAGTCCAGACTCATTCACTTGACATTTACCCTGCAGGTCTATAACTTTCAGCTTCCCCAGGTGAGTGACATTCAGGATGTAATTGGTCATTGAATTTTCTGAGCTCAAGTTACTACTAAATGTGGCTATAAGAAAAGAATAACACAGAAATAAATGTACTTCTTCAAGTTCCATTTTAAGTGGTATTAGATGACTATATAAATAAAAATGTCCTTTCAAGCAACTTAGCCTTTGCATTTCTATACTTAAATCTGCAAATTAAGACTGAAACCCTATAGTATCCTTCTTCTCATTAGAAATGCGCCTGAAGGCTGCCAAGTGATTGGAGCATCCAATATACCTAATAAATAATAGATGTTCCTATTGACTTGGGTTAATGTGGACCTAGTCCTCCTTTAGGTTATGGAAAAACATTCAATTGTTAATTGTTAGATGGCATTCAAAATAAATAATCTTTTCATTTTAGTTGGTTAATCTTAAAGGATTTATTTTTAAAAAACTATATTTTTTTTGAGCATGTTTTTCTACAGTTGTCCCAAATAACTTATGATGTCTGTCTGCTTACAAATTTGAGATCTGTCAAAGACTATTATCCAACTCAATGGCCAGATTTTCTATATGCACTGAAATAATACCATCTGGTAAATTTGGGATGTTACACACAGCATTTGGGTGTTATAGTATGTTTTATATTGGGCATTTTTACATTTTGTATTGTCTGAAAATTGAATACCTTATTTCCTTAGAGATTTGAATATTAAAAAAAGTTTATAATTTACTTCTATTTGTTACTCTACAGTTTAATTTGTAATATGCCAGATATGTAGGATGTCTTTTTAAGTAATAATCAATTCCTATTATGTTCAAATTGATAATAAATGTGACTAGAAAATAATTATTTTATAATTACTATACATTTTGTAAATACAGGTAAAAGTCTTATGACAATCATAATCTACGCCATCCAATTCTAGGCTTAAGACCCTTTGCTAGCTTTCCAATTCACATGCAATACCTTTTCCATATTTCATATATGACGAGGCTCAGTAGTTATTAGTTCTTTGCACCTCACTGCAGCAAAACAGTAACGATTTCTCTTCTTCAAACTAACCTCATTTTCTCGCCTGTGATAGGGTGCATAGGATTCCTCCCTCCACCATCCACATGACAAAACATAGTTACCTTTTATGGATGAGAAAGCTGAGGTCCAATGGAATTATGTAATAGCTGATGTTTGCCCCATCAGTGGTGGCAGAGCTAACATTTTCCCTCAAACAATAAGATTTCTGAATATGTTCTCTTAACTGTACACTATCTCTAACGACCAGCTCCAGCTTAATAATAGCCTTCTTACAAAATATTCTAAACCTTATAGCCAACAAAAAAATAAGTTTCCTTTCATTGCATTGTTTATAAGCTTTGGGTTTCTATAATAGCTTTTATAATAATTGAAGTTACATTGAAATAATTTGTTTATGTAAAATGAACCACTGTAATGTTATTCATCTTTTCATAATCAAATATTAAAGCAATATTGAGAAATTGAAAGTCCTACTTAGGACCTTTCCCATCTGTTGTTTACCCACAACAACTTAGTCATTATTTTTTCCAATATAAAAAACTTTATTAAAACTGCTTAAGTTAAAAAAGAAAAGCATTATTATATAAAAATAGTAAAGCATTATTATATTAAAATATTTAAAACTGTAATTTTAGCATGAGAAAGGAATAGAAAAATCACAATGTTTGAATGTTTTGACTTTGCTTAAAATTAAAATTTTAACCATCTTACATGTAGATGTATTCTTTGTATTTCTCTATTATTTTTGCTTATATTTTGTATGTCTTAGTTATTTAGCATCCGTTTACCAAATTATCTCCAAACATCTGAAACTTGGCCTACTTGTTCAGATTTACAAACATCTTACTATGAACCTACATTAATCAAGACAGTATAGTTGACGGGAAAGGATAAACCAATAGATCAATGATAATAATAGACAGCCCAGAAATAGCCCCTCATAAATATTATAGACAATTGATGTTTGACTGAAGAGCAAAGGCAATGCAATGGAGAAAGTCTTTTAATTAACTCAAAATGTATCACAAAGTAAAATTCTTATGTTCCTAAAAGATAACATGTGAGCTAGATGATGTTGAGTATGGCAATGACATTTTAGACATAGCCAAGGTAAATCCATCAAACGAATGACTGATAAGCTGAACTTCATTAAAATGTAAAACCTCTGCACCAAAACAGTCGTTGCCAAGAGAATGAGAAGACAAGAAGACATCCTGGGAGAAAAATACTTGCAGAACACATACCTGAGAAAGGATGATCCTACGAACATAGGGAAAACTATTACTGAGAAAACAACTCCATTACAAATAGACAAATACCTGAACCAATGCAGATATTGCAAATTAAAACAGCAATGAAATGCCACTGCCTACACACCTAGAGAATGACGAACATCCAAACTACTGACAACATCAAATTCTCATCCGAACGTGGAGCAACAGGAACTTTCACTCATTGCTAATGGGAATATAAATTGGTATAATCCTTCCAGGAGACAGTTTCTCAGTATCTTACAAAACTTTACATATTCTTATCATATTAATCATGCTCTGTGGCATTTACTTCAATGAGTTGTAAACTTACCTCCACACAGAAACCTGCATACAATGTTTATAGTAGCTTTACTCATAATCGCTAAAGCATGGAAGCCGCCACGATGTACTTCAGAAGGCAAACAGAGAAATAAACTCTGGTACAATGGCATGTTATTTAGCACTAAAAATAGTTATGTCAAGCTATGGAAAAATATGCAAGAAAGTTAAATGCATATTATAAAACTAAGTCAAAGATGCCAATCCAAAATGGCTACATGCCATGTGATTCCAACTATACGACATTCTGGAAGAGGAAAACCTATGCAGAATGTGAAAAGATCAGTGGTTGCCGGACACTGATCAGAGGAAAGGATGAATATGTGCAGCACGGAGGATTTTTATTTGTATGACACCATCCTTATAAATATATGCCATAAATTTGTCCAAACCTATTTGTTAGACACTAGGACAATACCAAGAATAAACCCCAAAGTAAACTATGAACTTTGTATAAAGACGATGTATCAATAGAAGTTTATTTACCATAACAAATTTACCACTCTAGTCCAGGCTGCCAATATGGGTGGCATATACACACGTGGAGTGTCAAGGGTCTATGAGAACACTCTGCAATTTCCACTCAATTTTGCAGTAAATCTAAAACTACTCTAAAAATTAATTCTAGTTTAAAAGTATAAACTTTTAAAAAGGACTTCCACACTATTTGAAAGTCAGTCAGTGGATGTTTCCTATAGCTGGGATGTACTTGTGAGACATGTAGAAAATGAAATTGATTCCTGGGATTCTAAGGGTGCAGAGGCCAAAATGGAAGCTCATGAAGTAGGACAAAGGTTGACATGGTTACAATGACTTGGTTGTTCTGACATGATAGTCAGCCAATACCAAGACTTGATCTTGAAAGGAATCCTTTAGTACTAGATACTAGGAAAACTTTAGTAAAGTCTTTAGTATGACTGAGAAACAACACCGCTGTCACTCCGTAGGCACAGGCTGTGACTATTTCTTATGGTCTTTCTCGGAGAGTTCTGGAGATAATAAACAGGGCACCTTATGCATTAAGAAAATAGAAATATGCAGGTGTTCTCAGAGTTGTGTGAGACTAACACCAATTTCTGCAAATTCAGACATGTCCTTTGCTCTTGAGTGTGAAGACATCTATGGGACAGATTAAAACCTGGAATAACAACCAAAGTTTTGATACAAGTATGACTCCAAAATATCCATAGGACCTGCAAATAATACCTGACTTATCCTGAAAGTTCCTAAATTGGTTACTATGGTCAGAAAGGGCATCTTTAAGTACTATTATTCCACTTGTGTTTTGATTTGTTTTAAAGAGAGAGGTGAGGTCTCATGATATTGCTCAAGCTAAACTCGGACTCTAGGCTTCAAGCAATCCTGCAGCCTCAGCCTCCTGAATATCTGGATAGCACATCACCAGGTCCAGCATGTTTTCTTATTCTAAATTAATGAATAGTATTGTAGGAAAGGACAAGTGCTATCACATATTTGAAAAATGTTTATAAAATCTATCATATAAAGAGTGCTGGAGTGTTGATTTCAATGATACTCACAAACACCCCTTCCCTGTAAGTTGAAATCTACTGGAAAATATCCAGAAAGACAGTGAAGAATAGGAAATCTTCCAGGAACTTCCAAGGAATGTCTCTTGTTTTTCTTTTGCTTCTTTGCATAGAAGAGCTGACCTGAGAAAACTATCCAATATAAGGCATTTTTTTCTTTTGGGCTAGAGTATTATGGACTTTGAAGAAGCAATATTGATGAACTGATTTCAGAAGTATCATTTAGGAAGGAGATATTTGAATCATCTATATCACAAAAATGTAAGTGTTCATTAAAGTACCCAATTCTTGAAAAGAGTCTTAGAAATCATCTAGAACAATTGAAAGATTATGAATTCAGCCCTTACTGTCTCATGTCCTATTTGTTCAACGGGCTCATTCACTCATTGACTCAATATTAGGATTAAAGGTTTAATATGCCAGACCCCATGTACCCCACAGTGGATACAGAATAAAC
This sequence comes from Arctocebus calabarensis, assembly GCA_963573935.1. NCBI lineage: Eukaryota > Metazoa > Chordata > Mammalia > Primates > Lorisidae > Arctocebus > Arctocebus calabarensis. The sequence goes on along the minus strand of CAUYON010085608.1, from coordinate 23,710 downwards.
ACAGCAGGCAAAATTCTTGACTTATAATATAAGCTAATAAAACAGATAATAGAAAAAGTATGCACTATGTCAGATTATGCTGAATGCTACCTTAGAGTAAGATGATAGGATGTGTGGCAGAGGGGGAACTCTGAGCAGAACTCATGTACTTTGTAAATGAATGACAGGCTAGGAGCCACGGACGACCTCAACAGCATGTTCTTCTCCTCATGTGATGTGAGCAATTTTTCTTCAGTAGAAATTAGCCAAGACCAGGCCGGGCAAGGTGGTTCATGCCTGTAATCCTAGCATTCTGGGAGGCTGAGGTGGATGGATTGCTTGAGCTCATGAGTTTGAGACCAGCCTGAGCAAAAAGTGAGACCCCCGTCTTCACTAAACCAGAAAAATAAGCAGGAAGATAGCTTGAGCCCAAGAGTTGGAGGTTGCTGTGGGCTATGAAGCCACAGCACTCTACCTAGGGTGACAGCTTGAGACTCTGTCTCAAAAAAAAAAAAAAAAAAATTAGTCAAGACCAATATGGCATGATAAATCATGTAACTAGTATATATTCTCTACAACAGGTGGTTACACTGGAACATTTTCTGTTATGGAGTGGAAATGACATTTCTCATAATAATATACAATTTTTCTGACTTTATTTATTTATTTATTTTGAGACAGAGCCTCAAGCTGTCACCCTGGATAGAGTGCTGTTGCATCACAGCTCACAGCACACTCCAATTCCTGGGCTCAAGCGAGTCTCCTGCCTCCACCTCCCAAGCAGCTGGGACTACAGGCGCACGCCACAATGCCAGGCCATTTTTTGGTTGCAGCCGTCATTGTTGTTTGGCAGTCTGGGGCTGGATTCGAACCCTCCAGCTCAGGTGTACGTGGCTGGCGCCTCAGTCCGCTGAGCCACAGGCACCGAGCCTGAATTTATTTTTGATTGGCATGCCTATTTTTTCCCTGTAGAATTATTGCAGGCCTCTTTGGATTTATTAAATATTTTTAATTATCAAATAGTATTCCACCTACACTGTTCCACATTCAGGAACTTCTCTCAGAACAAATGAAAGAACTGCTCAAGGGTTTCTGATGTTATCTATATATCCTCTTACTCAGATGTAGTTGTCTTTTAACAATGGAGGATGTCAACACTAAGCATTGACAATATGTTCAGATTAGAGAACCATTTACCAGGCTATTATTTACAATGCAAAAATGCGCATATCTTGTCTCTAAAATGTCAAAATGTGATAGATCCTTTCATTATTATGATTAATTATCTACTCTCAAAATGAACTTGAAGTTTTAGTATTTGCTGGAGGACAAGAGGGAAAAAGGATTGCTACTATACAAAGATGAAAGGAAAGAATAGGGATGAAAATTTAGAGTGATTTCTTTGTTAACAAAAATGCTGTAATAATTTTAAGAAGATTTTAACTACAGGTGTTCAGCCATTGGGTACTGACTCTATAGGTTAATATCACAGATATAACTCTATGGGCAAGCCACCTACAGCTTAGGTTGTGTCTGAACCAAAATGGACTCTAAGCTGTCTTAATGGATAAGAGAAGAGAGAAAATAATAATATCAGCCATAAGTAAATACCAGTACCAGAAGTGAGATGAAACCTGTATCCTGTATTAGTAGCTCTTTCCTGATGGGTTACATATATACAGGTATGTAGATTGTATGTAAACCTATATGTATACCTACATATATAAAGCATAAAGATAGATGTCATGCATGTATAGATGGTGCAATATATATTTATGTGTATATATTATACCTACTTTATATTATATATTGCATAAATGTTTTATATGTATTATATATACTGTATGTTATCTTTCTGTATTTTTGAGTGCAGGGAAGTAGAGAGAGAATGACCATCAGCAGAAATCCTGGGCTTAGAGATGAATGTGGAACTAATAAGCTTTGAAGTGTATATGTTTTGATTGACAATAAATTGAATTGTTGATGGAAGCATGGAGTAGTGAATCTACATGAAGAAAAGTCTATATTAACCTTATAAAGCAAAAGTTTAAATTACACAGGATAATATTCTCTTTTTCTTTTCTTTTCTTTTTTTTTTTTTGAGACAGAGCCTCAAGCTGTCACCCTGGATAGAGTGCTATGGCATCATAGCTCACAGCAACCTCTAATTCCTGGGCTCAAGCGAGTCTCTTGCCTCCGCCTCCTAAGTAGCTGGGACTATAGGTGCCTGCCACAATGCCTGGCCCTTTTTTTGGTTGCAGCCGTCATTGTTGTTTGGGGGGTCCGGGGCTGGATTCGAACCTGCCAACTTAGGTGTACGTGGCTGGCGCCTTAGCCCGTTGAGCCACAGGCGCGGAGCCCTCTTTTTCTTTTTGACTTTCCAACATATGAATGATTTAGGGAGGGACTTCTTACCATATGAGTAGAAAGTTCACTTCTAGTCCAAGAAACCAAAAAGACTAAGACATTCATTCCCTTGTTTTCCCCTTTTATGTAGTATACACACAAATTACTTAGCCTCAGAGACCCCTACTTCTGACTTTTATGCAAGATTTGGTGATGCAAAGGGGCAGAAGTCATGTAAAATGCATTTGGAATTAAATGCTGTCGTTAGTGGAAAGGGCACCATGCAGTTCCCATGGTAGGCAGCAGTAGTACTGCCAATGGCAGCATTCTGTGACAATTTCAAGCAGCTGGTGTCTTCACTCCGCTTATCTGGTGCGCTAAATTGACCACATCTCTCACTGGCTGGTTTCCTTTTCCTCCTGTTGTCTTTCTATGCCTGATTTTCCCTTCTCCTAGAGATTTAGTAAACTATCCAAATTAATATCAATAAATTAATTTTTAGGTAATTAAATCAGAGTCAGATTAAACTTCTTATAAATAAGCACCAAAATTAGGTGGCATGCATATAAATATGCTTTTTATGTTTTAGGCATTGCATACGTTCTGTCATGAGCATGTAGTACTCTTATCATGATACTGCTTTTTATCTTTTTAATTTTAATCAATATATTTTCTTATTAGTTAAATGGTTTTGTCTTATATCTATATAATTTTTGATTCTCCCCAGTCTTTAATATTACACAGTTACTTTTCCAGTGGTATCTTTTCTGTTCTGTTGCTGACTCTTTGTATTATTATGTTGCTATGAGATTTTTGATAATGAGGAAATGGATTTAACCATTTCTCTGTTAGTTAATCCACTAAAATGTAATAGTGATTCTCCAATACTATTCTTAGAAGTCAGGAAAAGTGAAATGAATTATCCTAGTGCCATCAGAACTTTAACTTTTATAGTTAAACATTATGTTTATAATGTGTATGCTGAAACATGAACCTCTTCTGTTAATGTTTTCCTCTACTTTTCTACTTCTCTGGTTTCTGATATTCTGAATGCAGTGCATGAAAACAGATCATCACCAGCACACAAAGCCCAGTATTCAGGGCTTCTTCCTGACATAGAATCATGGACTAAAATTTACTATTGGGATATTATGATTCCCAGGATTAAACAAAAAAATCCTATTTTAACAATTTTGTATGTGTGGTGGGGACTTTTAAAATTACCTGGTTACAGTAGAAGGTTCAATATAAAAAAGTGGAGGCATTACAAATTGACAAGAATACTTGGTTAACCTCACACAACGATCTTCCTGCCAACGTCTTTCATCTTGGAAACATGAAAAGAACAGTTGGGGAAATTCCATATCATCAATTGAATCCTATTTTGCCCTATATAGGGATATGTTATGATTTTTTTCATCCTATCTTTATTGCTGTCACAATTAGGAATAATTTCTCTCACATTCTAAATCTGTTAAAACTTTCTCAAAAAGTAGAACATTATCAGTGACCTGGTTCCCAAAATCTGAGAGCATTTAATAGAACAACTTTGATAATAATAATGGTTTGTATGTCACAAGGCAATTATCTTCTGGACAAATGAATAAATGTTGATTATTTAAGACTAACAATGTTAAAATTGCACTTGTAAAGTTCTTCGGATATTATATCAAATAGACTTACTATTGTTCACGTAGCCTTTCAGATTAGAATTCATCAGGCAAGATGGATCTTTCATGAAAACCAGTTAGCTTTGTTGCCTATGCATAAATTATAAATTAAAGGAAAGACTGTTTAAGGATCTTTCCTTGTAAAAATCCAACAATGTACTATCATTGTTATTTGTAAAATACTGTTTTTATCTATGTTTATTTAAAAAAGTAAAAACTCCCCAAATTGGAGTAGAGTCAAATCGTAGGATGAAGATAATGTTGATTAGGTATTTTGCTTACTTCTATTATTTCCTTAAAAATGTTCATTTACATATATTTTTCTGACTGGCTTAGTCAGGAAAACACTGAGCTACTGGTGAGTAGGAGACCAAATAATGCAGTTGCCTAAAAAGTTAAATTTCTCTCTCATGCATCACTCCTGGTGAAGGTGCAGCGCTGCTCCTGTGCTCATTCAGAGACCCAGACCGCTTCCAGCTTCTTGTTCCTCCACTCTCTAGGGCAGGGGTCGAAAACTTTTTCTATAAATGGACAGAATGTAAACACTTTAGGCTTTCCTAGGTGTGTGGTCGCTGTTGCAGGTGTTCAAAATAGCCATTGTGATGGGGACATAAACTGAGACTCCATGTGATGAGTGAGCGTGCCTGCTTTCCAATATAATTTTTAATAGGCAATGGGAGGGATTTAGCCTGTGGCCTATAGTTTGCTAACTACTATTGTTAACTGCATGGTTGAGCTGGGTCACTGCCATATCCACTTCAACTAGCAGGAAGAAGAAAGTATGAAACTGACATGCTAAATTTATAACATCCACATATGGAATTAACAGACAGCAGTTTGGCCGATATTCAAACACCAAACAATTTTTTGCCATGTCTAAGTATACAGATTAGAAGGAGACTTTGACTGTGCAATAGTGCACCTAGATACAATTTTTACCCCTTTTCTGTGGAAGGAGAGGGGAAAGGAATTTGGTAATAATCAATTTCTGCCACACTACATGCAATTTGGTGAGAAAAGTTTAGATAGTTGATATAGTAGTAATATTCTCCTATCAAGATCTAGTCAGACAACAAAAAGCATAGCAAATTTAAAGTTATCAACCTCCTAAATATATAACCATATACAAAATAAAATCATATTTTTTGAGATTGTATATATCATAAATGTTATCCTTCATTCTTGTAATTTTTTTCATAATAAATTCGCTCTAAATTGGAATGCTTAACAAATATTTTAGATATCATACAATTAGAAAATTTCAACTGTCATCTAATTTTTGTCTTGCACTTTGTATGCCTAACCCATTCTTAAATGAATTCTATAATTTACAGCCTGTAGAGACTGATAAATGTATCTATACAGTTCATGTGGAATATACACCATTCAAAACAGCTGAATGAAAATTAAGATGATGACCTTCAACAACTGTCAGTAGTTCACTAGAGAAAGTCACACTGACTACAGATAAGCCAATATTTTATTAAATACTTTTCCAAAATGCATATATTCTAAATTTATTTACAGATTTTTCATTTAGAAGGTAACTTAAAAAAATGCATTAAAGCTACTGTAATATACAGTTAACTGAGTCCATCTATTTAATCCTATGAATAAGATTAAAATGAATAAGATTGAAATCCCAAAACTACATACTAATGTAGAAATAAATGTGCTATTACTGTTTTTATCTTTTTCGCTTGGACCTAAGACGTAAACAATTTTGAGAGATAATAGGTTGTATAAATCTATTTGATTCTGTCACTTTACATGGTTTCATTAATATAAAATTGATTTATATCAAACCGTGTCACCAGCAGTGAAAGCCCTCAAGTAACATTCTTTCAGTACACATTGTTTTGGCTACAGTGCTGAGCAGTCACTGGGATATTCATTCTTATTTTCTGTCTCATGCGAAATTCCCCATCTTCAGTCATCCATGCATTGATTCACACTTTTCATCTTTCCCCCCCATTTTTATCTTTTTCCTTATAGACAAAACTAACTTCCCTTTCAATATATTTCTCCTATTATTGCTGAATTTGGTATTATGCCTATAAAATATACAAAGTTACAGTTCTCTTTGTCTCCCCAAAATTGTTATATATAGTATGGGTTGTTGGTAAATGATGGGTTTTAAATTAGTTTTTGCTTATCTGACTTGACTCTACTGCAATGTTGACGCTCTCCAGAGCAGTGAAGGTCAACGGTGTGTTGTGGTGGCTTGTTGTGATGTGAGACGATACTAGGTGTGCTGCGACATTTTTAAAGTTCATTAATTAAATTATTTGTAAGACAGATTCAAATCACAGTAAGTATATTCTTATCTTTTACTCTTTTTTTTTTTTTGGATGAACATAATTTAAGAGTGCCTTGGAAGTTTAAATATAAGTTCAAACATGTCTTGAGATAAAAAAAAAAAGGTGGAAAAACACTGCTCTAGAGCAATACATTTATCTAATGTAATGAGATAATAAGTAAAATAAGACTTTTGGGAGAGGAGAAAAATATGGCTCCTATGTATATTTAAAATGGTTAATTTAGTCAATCATGCACCTAAAGTTGTACAGTTGCATTAGAAGAAGAAAGAATGAGACTATGGCTTTAACTATGTTTTCTCCTCTTTTTTTTCTTTTTCTTTTTTTTTTGAGATGAAGTCTCATGCTGTCACTCTAGGTAGAGTGCCGTGGCATCACAGCTTACAGCAACCTCAAACTCTTGGGCTTAAGTGATTCTCTTGCCTCAGCCTCACAAGTAGCTGGGACTACAGGTGGCTGCCACAACACCCTGCTATTTTTTGGTTATAGTTGTCATTGTTGTTTGGCAGGCCTGGCCTGGATTCAAACATGCCAGCTCTGGTGTATGGGGCTGGTGCTCTAGCTGCTTGAGCTACAAGCTGGTGTTTTTCTCCTCTTAAGATGAAGATTTTGACAAAATGACAACCCAGATGTTCTTCAATAAATGAACAGTAAAACAACTTTTGGTAGGTTCATACCATAGAATATTCCTCAACAATAAAAAAGAAACAGACTTTTGATGTGCACCAACTTGTATGAATTTCCAGAGAATTATGTTGAGTGACAAAAGAAAATTTTCTAGAAAATGAAAAGGAATGGGCTTGAGACAATATTTGTAGAAGACATATGAGATAAAGGACAGTTATGCAAAATATACAAAGAATTCTTAAAACTTAAGTCTAACTAAGTGTATCATAAAGGAGATTAAAGATCTTTCTCATCTCTTCTCTTCAAATAGAGACTAATCACTCATACAATCACCAAGTGTTCAGCTAGCAAAGCCACATATTTGAGCAATTATGTTCCCATTTATTTGTGAACTTTATGTAACTCATATGCTTCAGCTATGCACTGGTAATTTTGATTCATAAAACTGACTTTGCAAAAGAATAGCAAACTGATAATGATGTGCCTGTGTTGTGCACTTTGAGCATCTTTCAGTTGAGGTTGATAAGAATATTTTTCAACTTCATATTTTAGTGAATGCAATATTCATTTGAACTGCTGGGAATTGAGTATTAAATAATGACTTTGTCAAAAACAAAGTATGATACATTGATTTTAACAGTTTACTCTAATCTTAAAACCAAGTTCTTAGCAAATATCCTCAATGTCCATGTCTATAGACACATATTTCTTCAGTGAGGAAGTAGAGAGTAAGATGAACTAGTTTGTTATAATGGGTCACAAGCTATACCTGTACTTTATCTCTTTTTACTACCATATTTTTTTTTTCTTTTGGATACAGAGTCTCACTCTGTTGCCCTGGCTGAAGTGCTATAGTACCACCCTTGCTCACAGCAACATTAAACTTCTGGGTTCAAGTGATTCCCCCTGTTTCTACCTTCTGAGTAGCTGGGAGTATAGATGCCCACCACAATGCCTGGCTATCTTTCCATTTTTGTTAGAGACAGGGTCTAGGACGTCTTGGGTTGGTCTTGAGCTCTAGAGGTTAAGCAATCCTCCCACATAAGCCTACCAGAGTGTTGAAATTTCAGGTGTGAACCAACATACCTGGCCAAGCATTTTATATCTGAACTAAGTTCATATCAACACTTTTTTTCTAATATTATAGAATAGTTTTACAAGATATTACTATTAGAGGAAACTGGATAATCTCTCAGCATTTTTCTTACATGTTTTATTTACTGCATGTAAATCAATTATCATCTTCACATTTTAATTCCTGAAGAAAATTTATGAGATTTTCTCCCACAATTGAACTTCTGAAAATGTTTCCGTATGGTTTCACTCTTTTCTTGTCTTCATTTCCCTTGTGTTTGTATATGTTGATTTATTAAGCTTTTGCTCTGTGGCAGATGTACTGATAAGTAAACCACAAGCATAACCTCATTTAGTCATCAAACATCCTGTTGTGGTTTCCCGGCTAATGTCTCTGAGAATGTGTCTATCACATGATTGGTAAATTACTGAACTGAGTTTCATATCTTAAATTATCTCGTATTAATGACATGCTATTTACTACTATCTTTGGCAGAATGATTTAAATAGCCAAAGAGTAAAGATAAATAAATAAATGTTATTAACCAAATGTTTGAAATTAGGGAATTAATGAGGTTTATTATTTCATGAAATAGATCATTATTAGCCATGAAAACATTTAAAAAAAATTTTTCATATTCTAAGCAAAAAGGTAACTTTATCCATTGTCATAAATACTATGTAATATCAAAAAGAAATAGTATAAATATTTATAACTTTGGGGGGAGTGCTGAAATTTATGTGTAATTTTAATTTTTTATTGATTTCATTTCTATATTGTTCAAGCTTTTTAAAATTATTATATATGGTACTTTTAATAGATCATATATTCTTTCATTAAAAATAGTGCACCATATAGTTCCTTTGAGGACATTTTTATCAGCTGAATCATTGCATGTTTTCATTTTAAATGTAAAAATGAAATCTTCAGAAATGCTTAACTTGAAGAAATTAAATGTTACATACAAGTAAATAGCACCAGAGTGGGACTATAGATGCCCACCACAATGGGAGTGCCTTATATTTATCTTTTCATACTACTTAGAGTACCTACTTACAAGAAAACAGCTTCAATTATGTACCTTAGCAATTTTTTAAACTGTGTTTTCGCTTTAAATACTGCATTAATTATTTAACTGATTATTTTTCTAACTACAATATATCTCTATGTACATAGGTCTATTGCAAAGTGCTTTTTCCCAGAAGCTAAAAAGTGGCTTACTTATTATTCTTAATTGTTGTCATTAAGTGCAACAAATTATTCAGTGGGCAGTATTCTAATAGCCATGTTTAATATGTCTAGATTTGAAAAACTCATTTTATGAACTAGAGTCAAATAGTTGTCATAGCTACTGTTTGAAGAAAATAGTGATTCAGTTTTGATGATGCTGTTTTTTATTTTTCAATAACTTTTATCTTTTATCTGAGTTACATCTATTTAGACATCTTGTGAAAGATTTCAGTTAAAGATGCCATTGACTCTTAGTAAACATGTTTTAGTAAATAGGCCTGGGAAGACAATTTTAATAGAAATGTGTAGATTTGAACTTACTATCTTTCATTATCTTGAAATTCCCATAGTTTATGTTTGTAAACATTATAAACAGCTAGAACTATGATCATAGGCATTTCTACTCAGGGTTTATTATGCTTAATCTCCAAGAAAAGAGTTTTATTTGTATTTTCAACATTATTTTTGTTTAAACTCAACTAAGTTTCTGCTTTGTTTTTAAAGGAAGAGTATATTTTTATGACTACATCAGAGAGTTTCAATCACTTAAAGGAAATGAAAAAACCTATGTTCTCCTTAATGGAAAAGTGGACTGCTGTATATTGCATTCTTCAGGCATGAAAAATAGAAATCAATGGAAAAGTTACACTACCAGTACTTTAGTACTACTAATAAGATCCATTGCTTAGCTGAACTGGACCCTAGAGTTTATTTCTCTCAATTTATTTCAGATAGTTGGGTACTTTGCATTCCGAGGAATAAAGAAATAACTCATGTGTAAGTCAAAATCGTTATGATCAATGACCTGAACTTTACTGACACATTTAAGATGTTGAAATAGACATAGTTTAAGTGTCTAAGCACCTTGTTGAAGTAGTAGAACTCATAGGGTATCATGATAAACTCCTGTGGCCACTTTTAAGGCTTTTTCAGAGGTCACCTTCCTCAGGAAGGAGAGATTCTCACTTTGAGAAACTGTGCGAGTGATTTACACACCTCTGTTTTTATCACTTCGTCCTTTCTTAATCCTTAGAAATCCAGTCTTTCACCTCTGTCCTGTTTCCTCTTAAATCTACTTGTCCATTTAAGTGTCCTTATTGAAAATTATATGAACAACCTTATATTCCACCCTTCCTGTGTACATGGGCAAGGTCTGATCCACAATGCTTGAATATTGCTACCTCAAAATTTCTAAAACCATATGCAATCTTATAGATAGTCAATTTCTTCTTTGTACCATATCAAAGCAGTTATCCTGCTCTCATAGCCTAGATTACTTAGATGTGTGCTGAGCAGCAGTTTATTTTACAATTTGAGGGATACATAGCAAGAACTGTCAATAATCCCATTTAAATGTACCTCCTTTGCTTAAAGAGAACAGGAAATGAATCACCACTCCTTCAACTTGGGGTGGAAGTTAGCATAGTAATAAATTTAAAAGGCATACATGAGTAAAAATGATGAGGTTATTCTTTTTATGTTTGTTAGTTAAAGTCCAAGTTGTAGCTGAGCCCTTCATCCAGAGAGTGTGTTGTATACCCTTACATTGTGCCTTCTGGGTTAAGGCAATGGGTGGTTGTTTATTATTTTAGTCTGCTCAGGATGGCATAGCAAAATACTAGCAAATGAGAGAATTAAAAAACATTTATTTCTATAGTCCTAGAAAGAAGGTAGAACTTTGAGAATATGGTACCAGCACAGTTGAGTTCGGTGAAGGCCTTCTTCCTGGTTTCCAATGGCCACCATTCATTATACCTTTACTTGGAGCAGAGAAAGAGCAGGCTGTGGGTCTCTTGCTCATTTTACAAAGACAGTAAACTCACCATGGTTTCTCCACCTCCATGACCTCATCTTAACCTAATTGCCTCTCAACTCCTCATCTCCTAATCCCAACAGTTTTTGGGCATTAGGGCTTCAGCATATTAGTTTTGGTGGGTACACAAATATTCAGGGCTTTATAGTAGTACATAACTGAGTTTTTACAAATTACCTGTGGATAGCAGTGAGTTGTTGTAGAAAGGGAAAAAAAAGATGTTTCTCAATACTGAAATTAATAACTCTTATTTTTCTTTATGTTACTTTTTATACTTTTTCTTCATGTTACTTTATGTTACTTTATTTTACTTTTTTTATTCATGGCCATGCCATGAATTTATTGGTCCTCACTACAATCCTCAGAGCTTTGGTAGCCCTCTTTTACAGATGATAAAATCAGGGCTTAAGTTAAGGAAGTGAACTGCTCAAGACCATCAACCTAGTAATGCAATGGGGTGTGACTCAAACTCAAAGTGTTTTAACTCTTTAATAGAAAAAAAAAATCATTGTGAACAGAGTTAATAGATGTTTTATCTAACTGATAATTTGAAGAAATCCATTATTTTCAAAAACATAAAACTGAAAAGAGAGCTATAATAATCATCTTTTGGTAATAATTGCTTTGTTATTTAAAAGAGGAAATCTCTTGGTCAAACATAAAGTAAAATAAAATAAGCAAATAAACAAACAAGTTCACTGTTCAGCATCTTGGGGGTGAATGAGGTAGTGATTCTTCCTTCTGCCCAGCAAGACCATATTATGGAGTGACCAGCAAAACGCTTCCATCTCCACCTTCTTCTGTGTAATTGGTATCTCTCTTTATATTCCTAGTCTAGTACTATAATTCCCTGCAGTGTAACAGGAAGTATAACTGCGATACACAAAGTATTTCAGATAGCATTCTAAGATATAACAGTAAAATGAATTTAAGAAATGTGCTATTGCCCTGTCATAACATAGATATTGTTTCTGGAGTAAAAAAGGGGTAGATTGTTTTATATCATCCCAGGGTAATCTATTTTTGTAATAGGCAACTAGCATAGAGGCAACATGGCTTATCTCAATTGGGAACTCATAAGAGATTGGTTTATAGATGATATATATGTACCAGCTCTCCATCTTCAGAATTCAGAGAACATTTTTAAAGGAAATACAGTGACCAGTGAATATAAATGAGGCAGATTACTCAAAATGCATTCCTCATTGAAAAATACATAAACCAAAAATATAAATTCACTTAATATGAATTTAACGCAGGCCTAATTTTTTGTTGAAAATATGTATCTTTCAGGGCTTGGGTAAAAAAAAAAAAAAAAGACAGCCTTACAGAAGAGTAGTAAAGCCATGAACTTCAAAATATTTGCCACAGTAAACTGAGGTAAACTTTACAAGGTATCTTCTCACGTCCTTAGTGAATTCCAAGAAAACATGGACTCTTTGCATTAAGAGATGCAAGGTACAATATACAGTAAAACATTAAGAAAGATGATAAATAAAAATAAAGAAAATGTAAAAATAAAAAATATATTTAAAAAAATCTAAAAATAAAATGAAAATATGAGAAACCCACTTGAAATTTAAAGTTAAGTATTAGGATCATAAGATGGAGAACAAATTAGGATAATTCTCAATATATTGGTGAAGATGACACAAAGAGGAAAAAAACTGCAGAAATTAAAATGGAAATGGAAGGTAGATAATTGAGATTTGAGATATGACAGGTCAATATAGGTCATTGGTGCTCATTTATTGATTGGTTCTTCAGTAATTATTTTTTCCAGGCACTATATTTGATCACTACAGCTACATCACTCAACTAAATGGGTAGCTGCCTAGTAATGGGATTGCAGTATCAGTAATACTTTGAGGAATCTTCATACTTCTTTCCATAGTTTGTAGTCCCACTGAAAGCACATGAGTGTTCCCTTCTCTGAGCATCTACACTACCATCTGGTGCTTTGGGATCTCACCATGTGAGCCATTTTTACTGGAGTTAGGTGATAATTGAAAGTGTTTTTGATTTGTATGTCTCTAATGATTAGGGATCAAGCATTTCTTTCATGTGTTTGTTGGGCATTCGTCTGTCTTCTTGGGAAAGTTTCTGTTTGCTTGCCCATTGATCAATGGGTTATTTTGCTCTTTTCTTGTTGATTTACTTGAGATCTTTGTATATTCTCATCATTAGCCCTTTGTCTGATTTGTAGCATACAAATATCCTCTTCCATTCTGAAGGTTGTCTCATTGTTTTGTTAATTGTGTCCTTAGCTATGCAGAAACTTTTAAAATTTGATCAGGTCCCATTTATTTAATTTTGTTGTTATTGCAGTTGCCAATGGGTCTTCTTCATCAGTTTCCCAAGGCTGATATCATTAGGAGTTTTTCTCACACTTTCTTCTCACACTTTTTATCATTTCATGTCTTAGACTTAGTTATTTTATCCAGCCTGAGTTAATGTTTGAAAGTGGTGAGGGGGGAGGCCCAGTTTCAGTCTTTTACATGTGGCTATCCAATTCTCCCAGCACCACTTTTTGAATAAGGATGCTATTCCCCAGTGTGTGCTTTTGTTTGTTTTCTTAAAGATCAGTTGACTACATGAGGTTTATTTCATCTCTAGAGTCTCTTTTATCTCTGTTCCATACACAGATTCTCTTTTATCTCTGTTCCTTACACAGAGTCTTTTATCTCCGTTCCATAGATCTATTTCTCTATTTTTGTGCCAATATCATGAACACTATAGACTTGTAGTATAACTTGAAGTCTGGTAAGGTAATGCCTTCAGATTGTGTTGGCTATTTTTTTTTTCTGGTTCCATGTGAAACATAGAACATTTTTTCCAAGATCTTAAAATTATGACATTAGTATTTTAATGAGGATTGCATTGAATCTGTAGATGGTTCTGGGTAATATAGATATTTGAGCAATGTTGATTCTCGCAAAACATGAGATGATGTATTCTTACATCTATTATCTTCATCTGCCTTTCCATTTCTTTTTCACTGTTTCATAGTGGTCTCTATAGAGATACTTGACATCCTTTGTCAAATACCCTACAAGGTATTTTTGTTCTTTGATGCTACTGTGAAGGGTGTCATATCTTTGATTTGATTCTCAGCTTGAATGTTGTGGACATATGTGAAGGCTACTGATTTGTGCACTTTTAATTATACTCTATGTATTATGTGTTTTTCTTTATCGTAGTTCTTAACTTTATATTTCTTCAGTCAGTCACGCCAGTTCCACAGGTCTTAGCAGACTCTGCCTCTGGGATGGGAGCCTGACATATTATATTTATATTTGTATTAACAGGGCGGTGCCTGTAGCTCTATGGGTAGAGTGTCAGCCCCATATTCCGAGGATGGCGGGTTCAAACCAGGCCCCCGACAAACTGCAACAAAAAAATAGCCAGGCGTTGTGGCGGGTGCCTGTAGTCCCAGCTACGTGAGAGGCTGAGACAAGAGAATCCCCTATGCCAAGGAGGTTGCTATAAACTGTATGATGCCATGCACTCTACTGAGGACAACAAAGTGAGACTCTGTCTCTACAAAAATAATAAATAAATAAAAATAAAAGTAAGTTGATTAACAAAATAATCATGATAGTTATTATGTACTTTGGACAAAAGGATTTATTTCCTGTTGTCAAAGTCACAGTGGTCAAATATCTTAGGAGCAAAATTCTGTAATCCAGGAAGGAATCATATTAACAACATGCTTACCTAATTATTCTTGGTATTGCTGCACAAATAGGGATGAAAGTATATTACATAAATATATGTAATAATGAACAAAATCATAATGTATTTTATGGATAATTACATATGCATACTTATTAGGTTTTTTTTTTAATACTTTAACTCTTAAAAATACTAACCCATAATCTCATGGAAATTCTGTTAGAATATTGATAAAAATTCAAGTTGTATGTTGGTGTGCATATCAGTTAATCAAAACAGAACAACATAATTTTTAGCAACACAATTAACCCTCTTTTATGGTTCTGCATCTACCTCTGGAAAGATAAAACAGATCTTCCTATTATTTATTTTTTTATAACTTTTCACCCTTAACTTTTATTTGTTTTATGAGCTTATACACCATATGTTGTTTGCACTTGAAATCTTGAATAAATTCTATATCAGTACATACCGAAAAAACTTATTAAGTGCATTATTATAAATTAATTAACAGCTAAATTATTAGCATTTTGGATGTTAACTAACTTTTGTTATATCAAATTAAGCTACATCATAAAACAGTTTGGAAAACAATAAGGACATTCACGTACGATAATGTCTTTGTAATAGAATTTCTGTGTCAACAGTTACATGTATTTTATGTTTTAGTAGATAGCACAAAATAGCTCTCTAGAGAGTTTGTATGAATTTACATTCCCAACTAATGGTATTTGAGCATGCCCATTTCCCCACATTTCATTAAAATATGAATCTTCCACATTAAATTGGGAGCACTAGTACTGTGCTTTGAAAACGAAGGGCTCATGTGTCTCACTCTGTACAGCTGCAGACCATGTCTGCTACAGTCAAATATTTTCTCACAAAAGCCTCTTTTTCTTTTCTATGCAATAAGTGATCTGATATCTCCTGTTAGTCATTGAAATGATGACTAAAGCTTAAAAATAAGGCTTATGAGTTTTACAAAGCTTTGTTTAAAGCTTGGATTGCAGCTAAGCTCATTCACTTCGCATTTGCTTAAAACTACTCAGGCTTCATCTGTGTGGTTTACCTACATAAACTCCTCATGAATTCTATTTGTCATTGCTCCTGTGTTCTCAGAATTGCCTCTGTCAAGAATATTGGAGAATGCCGAGAACCCTGAAGCTTTCCCAAGGCTGCTTTATACTTAAATGCAAGTCAGTGATTGATATGAGACACTACCATTCGCCCAAACCCTGCAAAATAAGGGTTAGTTTCTCCATCAAAATAAGTTTAACTTACACTAGGGGAGTGCTTGGGCAAGTTACAATAAACTGCATATCTTCCTCAGATTTTATTATAGATGTATAGAGTAAGGAATGTTAGTGCACTGACCTACCTATCCCCAAGTTCATTTTCTATAACATAAAAATGTCTTAAACAGCAAAACACAAAACAAGATAACATTTTTGAATTTTATAATATATTGCAACTGTAAGCTGGGCTGTTCATATATAGAAATACAAACTTTGAGTCCTAGTGTTTGAGATCGAAATAACAACAGCACTGGTTTTCAAAAATAACTTTTTAATCATATAACATATTTCCCATTGATTAAGTTTAAAATGTGTATAATGAGTCCTAAATTAGGTATCGCTATCCTTCAGGCTACTAGTTTTTCTAAGCATAAAATTCTATTGATCCTTTGTCTAGCTTATTGTACCAGGGAATAGAATGCAATTCATTATTAGAGTCGGCAAAGCCATTAGACTCCTCATGCATTCAATTAGGCTATTACTTTATCTATCTTAATTGATATTGCTAATAGTATCATATATAATTGTTCTATATAAGTAGAAAACATACTTGTTAATGAGTCTTAGCTAATTCAAAGACTGACATTTAAGCACTATCAGTAGACCTGTATACAAGTTCAAAATCAATATGTAATCTATATTCCCAGTGTTATAGCATGTGGTGGGAAAATGTAATTTAAATTGGCTGATGACAATTTAAAAAGAATTTCAGTATATTCCACTTTGTTTTCAGAACCATAAGATATTTGGGGATTTTTGTTGTTTTTCTTTTGAGGGATTATGCAAAGATGGGGACTTGAGATCAGAATCAGTGACCAAATAGTTCTAAAACTGAAATCACTGTGTTTTGTTTTGTTTTTTAATAAACCTCTATGATGCTTAATTGTGTCAGAAGAATTATGCTCAAAGAGTATCACAGCTCTTAACAAATGAACACAAATCAAAATAAAAATAATACTTTCCAAAAGTATGAAATGAAAAATAAAAACAAAAATGCCCTATATATATTTGAAACTGAGTAGAAAGATGCAAAGATTAGAGATTATTTTATAATTTATGACTTCTAAAATGTTTTTTCTTGATTTAATTCAAGTTGCCCCCTGAGCAAATTTCCTGGCTGCTTACCTCTTTTAGTCAATGAAATGGTATTTAACTAAGTTTTATAAAATAGAATAGTTTTTTTTAAAGAAATAAATTATTCAGTGCCAAAATATTTCAGTGGCATGCCATACAAAGCAGTTTTGAATTCCAGTGTCCTGATACCTAGAGTGAAGAATGTTTTGAATCTGGAGAAAAGTGCTACCTAATTCTTGGCAGTAGAGACTGTGAAGTGGGGGAGGTGGGGCGAGACGTCCTGTAGACAGGCACAGGATGGTTTTGTTTGAGAGGCATGCTTTCCTACTCCCCAGGATTGTCTGGTAAGATGTTTATTAAATTTTGTTTTATTAAGTTAGAGCACTGTTGCAGCTGAAAAGAAATTGAGCTATAAAGAAATTCAGATCTTAAAAAAAGATCATTCGACTTGTCGAAGGCTATCTCCAGTAGTTATTCCCTAAAATATAATTAGATTCAGAATTCCTTAGAATGTATTTTAATTTCTTGGTGGGGTGCTTAGGTCACTGAACCATGAACTTAATTTAGAAAAAAATACATAATATTGCGCTTTTTTAATCGAATTATGCAACACGTCCAGGGTATTTTCAGTTAGGAGAGAGGATATTTACAGTTACTTTACAAAGCAGTTTTTAAAATGTTTCATTTGAGACAGAAAGATGCCCTGACTTTAGACCTTTATAAATTTTATAATGTTATCAAGTATTTCTAATCGTTCTTCCTAATAGAAACCATGGACAGCCCACAGCGTTTTCCCTGACTTTTACTCTCTGAGCAGTTGTTTTGCTACTAGACTGGAAAATGAGTGAAAAACAACTTCAAAAAAAAAAACTGCATCTCTCTAATTTCTAGCTCAAGAAGAACCCTGAATGTTACAATAAATTCTAATTGGCACATTATGTAATATTTGAAAGTTCTTTGGCCTTGAACACTAAATAAGTTTGTTTCTTCTTACAGAGAAAAAAGATACGCAAAACTGGAAGACATTTCAAACTGTAGTGCAAAACCATGAATATGTAGTTATCGTACAGCTACTCTTTGTTTTGTTCGGAACAGATTGGTAATTGAATAATACATAGTCATCATGAGAAAAACTCAGAGTTTCCTTACAGGTAATCACTTCTATTTCTGTGTCTTATTTCTGCTTTGTTGAACACAGTTTTGACTGAAATTTAGTTGCTTATCTTTCAAGGAGGGGATGGAACATCTATGTCATGTATAAGATACATGTACAAGATATAGTAAGAATTGAGGTTTTCACTTATTTTTCCTCATATTTCTATCATATTCCTGATATTTTTGAACATTTAAAACTCCAATGAATACACTAATTAATTGTTGAAGTGCTCATCCGAAGTGTACTTACAGTTAACGTAGGCTGTACAGGCCAGGGGATTTGGGGGAGGTAATCTTCTCAGCGTGGACTCCAGATTATATTAGGAAAATTACTCATTTGCATACATAGGCAAGTACAGCTCCAGAGAAAGAAACTTACTATATTATAACATATTGCATTTGAATCTTCCTTTTTTCTTTTAAGTATTTCCTCAGTCCTTCAATATAAACCATTTCTCTCTGACATTTGTTTTGATGCTCTCAATATTTTAGGTGAAATATTTTCTCATAGTGTGCAGTGATTTTCATATGCAACTGTCTTGGTGCGGTCTACCCTGAGTCTTGAAAGGGGGGCACTCAACCGGCATAAACCTCACAGAACACCAAGACTTGTATGAAAGGTCTTTATTGGTGGGGAAAGCTGCAGAGCAGCATTAAGGAGGAGTCGGGAGAGAGAGAAAGAAAAGGGGGGAGAGAGGAGAGGAGAGAAAGAGAGAGAGAGATAAGACACATGGGGGGAGAGAGGGAGAGAAAAGAGAAGAGAATACAGAGTAAAAGACAGGGGCACCTGATATAGACTCGGTTAGGGGAGGTGACACGATGGTAGAATAGCCAAAAAGGTGTCACTGCTCTGGCGCCAAGAGCTGTAGGGGGCGGGCCATAAGTTTGAGATTTTCAGTGGATAATCAGGATAGGGACATGAACTTTTGCAATTATCTAACAAGTCTGAATGTCCAAAAAAAGATACTTTAAAAATACTCCTAAAAGCAATGCCACATAACTCCAAAAAGAAATGATACACTAAAACTAAATTAAAATATAAAAATTAAAAGAAGCAATTTATTTATACTTTTAACCTACCTGTATAGATTTATCAATCAACAATGTTCAGAAAATCTAGGTGACTTTGGGTTTGCCAATGACTTCTTGATACAATACCAAAAACATAATTCATGAAAGGAAAAAAAATAATAAATTGAACTTACTTAAAATTAAAGACTTCTACTCTGAAAGATGGTATTAAGAAGGGTAAAATATGGCTAAGCCCCCACAATGCCAGCCACATACACTGAGGGTGGCAGGTTCGAACCAGCCCAGGACAACTAATCTACTACAAGGAAATAATAGCCCAGCTTTGTGGCAGGTGTCTGGAGCCCCACCTACATGGGAGGCTGAGGCAAGAGAATCACTTAAGCCCAAGAATTTGAGGTTGCTGTGAGCTGTGATGGCACAGCACTCTACCAAGGGTGCCATAGTGAGACTCTATCTCAAAAAAAAAGTGATAAAATAAGCTATAATTTAGGAGATAATATTTATAAAACATACATCTGATAAAGAACTTGTAACAAACTATGCAAAAAGCTCTTAAAACTCAAAGAATGGGAAAGCAATGTAATTTCACACAACAAGCATAAGATCTGAACAGATAGCTTATCAAAGAAAATATACAGATAGAAAATATGCACAGCATCTTATGTTATTAACAGATTACAAATTAAAACAGCAATTAGGCACCTCTCACACCTACTGAAATGACCAGAAACCAAAACACAGCAATGCTAAATCTGATCAGAAGGGGGGGGGGCAACAGGAACTCTCTTTCACTGCTAATGAGTGTACGAAATGGCACTGCTATTTTGGAAAGCAGTTTGCCAGTTTCTTACAAAATTATACATGTTCTTAATATCTATTTAATCCAACAATTCCTCATGATATTTACCTAAATAAATTGAAAATGTATGTCTACACAAAATCCTGCTCATGAATGTTTATAGACACTTTCTTCACAATTGCTAAAAATTGAAAATAATCAGAGATATTTGTTACAATGTTTCCCCATTCAAGGCTGAACAAGGACGTCTCCACTCCTTTCCTCCCCTGGCCCCCATATAAATAGACTTTATCTCCAATCTGCACTCTCTGACTATTCCCTGCTGCTTCCCCCACCCATGAGGATTTCCCATTTGGGTCTCTGCCCCTCTGCCAGAGGCTCTGGGGCCTTTCCTTCCTTATATTCCGTTCCATCCAACAAATCCTATCTTACCACTAATCTCTGTAGTCTGTGGATTCATTCTTAGAATCTCCAAGACCAAGGACCTTTTCCCAAAAGAAATTCTGGTAACATATTCTTCAATAGGTTAATGGATAAACAAATGCAATGAAATATCATTCAGTGATGATCAGATAAAAAGAAATGTATTAGAGAAATGCAAATCAAAACCACCCTGAGATACCATCTAACTCCAGTGAGAATGGCCCATATCACAAAATCTCAAAACTGCAGATTCTGGCGTGAATGTGGAGAGAAGGGAACACTTTTATACTGCTGGTGGGACTGCAAACTGATACAACCTTTTTGGAAGAAAGTATGGAGAACTCTCAAAGAACTCAAGCTAGACCTCCCATTTGATCCTGCGATCCCATTACTAGGCATCTACCCAGAAGGAAAAAAATCCTTTTATCATAAAGACACTTGCACTAGACTATTTATTGCAGCTCAATTTACGATTGCCAAAATGTAGAAACAACCTAAATGCCCACCAAACCAGGAATGGATTAACAAACTATGGTATATGTACACTATGGAATACTACTCAGCCATTAAAAAAAATGGAGACTTTACAGCCTTTGTATTAACCTGGATGAAAGTGGAACACATTATTCTTAGTAAAGCATCTCAAGAATGGAGAAGCACGAATCCCATGTACTCAACTTTGATATGAGGACAATTAATGACAATTATTGACATGGTAGGGGTGAGGGAAGGGGACAGCAGAGAGAGAAAGAATGTGGGCGGGGTGGGGAAAGGAAGAGCAGCGAGAGGGAAGGCGCGGGGGATGGGGTGGGGCCTTGGGGTCTTGGTGTGTGCCACACCTTTTGGGGGCAAAACACGATTGTAAAAGGGTAAGAGGGACTTTACCCAACAAATGCAACCAGTGTAACATGGTTTCTTGTACCCTCAAAGAATCCCCAACAATAAAATAAATAAATAAATATAAATAAATAAATGTGCTGTCAACCAGGCTTTGTTTTTCTATTTATAAAGCACAGTCAGGGAAAATGTAGTCTAATTCTTAAGGGTCCTAAGGGTTCCAGAATTGTAAATGAGCATTGGATTCAACCTCAAGGTACTAGCTGCACTGATGTCTAACAAGAGGCAGCCTGTTCTTAGATGCTCTGAAGCCAGGCACTGATTTCTCTCTACCTATGAAAGTCCTAGATGGCATCTTCTTCCACTAGAAGGCTGTTTTATCTGCATTGAAAATCTGCTGTTTAGTGTAGCCACCTTCAACTATCATCTTAGCTACATCTTCTGGATAACTTCCTGTAGCTTCTACATGAGCCCTTGCTGCTTCGCCTTGTACTTTTGTTTAGAAACAGCTTCTTTCCTTAAACCTCATGAACTCACTTGTGCTAGCTTCCAACCTTGCTTCTGAAGCTTCTCATTTCTCTTAGCTTTCATAGAATTGAAGAGAGTTAGAACCTTGTTCTGGATTAGACTTTGGCTTAAGGGAATATTGTGGTTGGTCTTATCCTTTTTTCATTCCCTTCAAGAACTTTTTCTTTGCATTGACAACTTGGCTAACTGGTGCAAGAGGCCTAGCTTTCAGGCTATCTCGACTTTTGACATACCTTCCTCACTAAGCTTAATCATTCCCAGCTTTTGATTTCAAGTGAAGGACATGTGACTCTTCCTTTCACTTGACACATAAAGGCCACTGTAGGGTTGTTAACTGGCCTAATTTCAATATTGTTGTCTCAGAGAACAGGGAGGCCCCAGGGGAGAGAAAGATGGGCCAAAGGGTGGCTGGTGGAGTAGACAGAATATATAAACACAGGAGCCAGGTATGGTGGCTCATGCCTGTGATCCCAGCAACCCAGGAGAGTGAGATAGGAAGATTGCCTTGAAGCTAGGAGTTCAAGACCAGCCTGAGCAACATAGCAAGACCCTTGTTTTTTAAAAAATTAAAATAATTACCGGGGTAAGGTGGCACATGATTGTTGTCTCAGCTACAGGATGGTGAGGTGGAAGGATCACTGGAGCACAAAATTTCAAGGCTGAGGTGAGCTACACAGCTATTCAAGGCTGAGGTGTGGTTGCATCACACTCCAGCCTGGGTGACAGAGTGAAACCCATTTCTAAAAAAAAAAAAAAAAAATTATAACATTTACTGATTAAGTTCACCATAATCTATGGGCATAGCTTGTGGCAGCCCAAAAAAGTAACAAAGATCAGAGATCACTCACTGCAGATCACCATAACGGACATCAAAATAATGAAAAAATTTTAAATATTGTAAGAATTCCCAAATTGTGACACAGAGATATGAAGTGAGCACATGCTGTTGGAAGAATGGCACTGAAAGACTAGCTTAATGCAGGATTTCCACGAACGTTCAATTTGCATAACATGCAATATCTTCAAAGCACAATAAAGCAAAATGTGATAAAAACAAGGGATGCCAGCCAGGCGCCTGTACTCAATGGTTAGAGCGCTGGCCCCATGCACCAGGGGTGGCGGGTTCAAACCCAGCCAGGGTCTGCTAAACAAAAAAAATTTGTCTAGACACAAATTTCACTTCATGAAAATTAAAAACTTTTGTGCATCCAACAATACCATCAACAAAGTAAAACGGCAACCTACAGAATGGAAGGAAAGTTTACAAATCATATATTGTATGAGAGATTAATATCCAGAATATATGAAGAACTATTAAAACTCAACAACAACAAAAAATCAAAATCAAACAATCTCATTCAAAATGAACAAAGGACTTGAACAGACATCTCTTCATAAAAGAGATACTAATGGCCAATAAATACATGAAAAGATGGCTCAACATCACTAATCATTAAGGAAATGCAAATCTGGCTCGGAGCCTGTGGCTCAACGAGCTAAGGGGCCAGCCACGTACACCTGAGCTGGTGGGTTCGAATCCAGCCCGGGCCCACCAAACAACAATGATGGCTGCAACCAAAAAATGGCCGGGCGTTGTGGAGGACACCTGTAGTCCCAGCTACTTGGGAGGCAGAGGCAGGAGACTCGCTTGAGCCCAGGAATTGGAGGTTACTGTGAGCTGTGATGCCATGGTAGTCTGTCCAGGGTGACAGCTTGAGGCTCTGTCTCAAAAAAAAAGAAATGCAAATCAAAACCAAACAAGAGGCTTGGAGTCTGTGGCTCAATAAGCTAAGGCGCCAGCCACGTACACTTAAGCTGGCAAGTTCGAATCCAG
>CAUYON010085604.1:0-33765 GCA_963573935.1 Arctocebus calabarensis | reverse complement strand
AGGGCTGAGTACATTGGATACTTTTTCTTCCATTCTTGAGATACTTTGCTAAGAAGAACATGTTCCAGCTCCATCCATGTAAACACAAAAGAGGTAAAGTCTCCATCTTTCTTTAAGGCTGCATAGTATTCCATGGTATAGTCAAGAAAATGCCATGAAGGCTATCTGTAACAGTACGATCAAAACATTTCTGAATGTATATGAATCGTGCCCTATGATTGCACCAATGTACAGAATTATGATTCAATAAAATTATAAAAAAAAAATTCTTGCCAGCTTTCGATATATGACACAATCCATGTGAACTCAACCCTTTTCTCTTAGCCACCTTCTCACTTCATAGAGTGATCCTAAACATTTCCAAGGAACATCTCCCATTGTTGGCAAATTTTGATGTGAAATGCTTTGAACTCCTAAAAGTCACCCAACAAAATGTTTCCCTATAATTTTACTTTAATAATGTTCATGAAAAGTAGGAGGATTTTGTGATCAAATGCAAACAGGAAATGAATTGAGCAAACCTAAGTGGATTTTTACAGTGGGCTGTCAAGGGCTGTGAACCTCCCAAGGTTCACTGTGAAAAGTCAAATGGGATTTGTCATACAAACTGTTTCCCACATTACGACAACCGTAGAAAGCATTTGTTATGAAAAACCCACAGGATTGTGTGCTCTTTAGAACACAATTTGGGAAATACTGCGCTTTCTTTTTAACTAAAGCAAATTATGATTGATAACATAAAAACTTGGGATGGATGGTCTTCTTTACTAGAATTTGATCATAGTCTTAAGGAAGTTATTTTAGGAACTTCCCCCCAAGCAAGTCCTTTCTTCATCTGAATAAGTAGTCAGTAATAGGAATATTAACTGCCATTTTCTTTTCTGAAAACGTAGGCCTAGAGGATGAATTTCACATGATAGATTGGTGTTAGGCTATGATTGATTTTACTCTACCATGGGACAAGCAATTCATTCTCTCCCTAACAAATAGCAGGTGTTAGTCCTTTAAGGAAACCACCTACGTAGAAGTAAAATATCTTTTTTACGGCTGTCAAAAAATACTATGCTATGGAATGCTCCATATTTTAACACTTTGTCTAGCTCATTAGTCCCCCAAAGCTACCATTTCCCTTTATCAGTGTCTGCAAACCAATGGGGGTGTGTATGTAGGGCATTTGTGAAAGCTGTTTATCTTGGATTCCGTATTTCCCAGCTGCACCTCCCCTGTGCAAGCCCGCCCCCTCCTGCACAGCACACATCACGCTCTGTTTCCAGGCATTATCGATGGTCCCACATCCTGCCTCTTCAGACCACAGTGAGTCTGTGCTTGTGTCCATCCCACTTGAAACGTCTGTTTTCTTTTGTATTTCTTCTTCAAAGGTCATCTCAAATCCCATTTCCCTTGAGGTTTTGTTCTCTCCTGAGTTCCTCTAGTGGTAAATTCATCACACTTTGCAGCTCATCCTCTGTCACCAGTTGGGTTCCCCAGGAAGCATATCCTGATAGAGTTAGAAGTACAAAGGTGGGCGGTGCCTGTGGCTCAATGGGTAGGGCACTGGCCCCATATACCCGAGGATGGTGGGTTCAAACCCAGCCTCGGCCAAAGTGCTACAAAAAATAGCTGGGTGTTATGGCGGGCACCTATAGTCCTAGCTACTCAGGAGGCTTTGGCAAGAGAATCACCTAAGCCCAGGAGTTGTGTGAGCCACAGCACTCTATAGAGAGCGACAAAGTGAGACTCTGTCTCTAGAAAAAAAAAAAGAAGTACAAAGATGTCTCGGGGAGGGACATCTTTAAGGGGGAGGAAGGGAAGCTGGCCTGGGAAGACCTCCATGAGGAGCGACTGATCTCCCCAGCTCTATCTGGAGCAATGTAGCTCATCGTGGCAGTCCCAGGGTTGGGCTGAGCCTCAGCATCACCACCTTGTTTCACTGTGACCAAATTTCACCCTGAGCAAAGCCTGTGCCCCATGGCTGAGGTGGACCCCAAAGGCCCTGCCAGAAGGGGCAGCCTGCTGCAGCCTCCACGCAGCGGGATAGCAAGGTTTTCCCTGAAGGAGGATCAGAGCAGCACATCTCTGAGCTGGCTGCATTCCCCGTCCTTTCTGCTCAGGTTTTATTCCTTGACCCATACAAAGGAAATGCTAGAGGCAGACGGGGCTGGGGCACTGGTGCAATGTGGCGTCCACTTTTTACGGTGAAGAAATGCAGACGTTTATTATTCCCACTGGATTATGGTTTTTCTCAGTAGTATGATCCATACTGCATAGAACCCCAGATCAGAATCTAGTAGGTCAATTCAGCCCTTCCCATTTCTACCCCCTCCTTCCAGTGACAGGCATTCCCATCCATTTATCTGGTCACCCCAGGAGGAACTGCCACTTCCTGGGGACCAATAGGAGCAAACGACTGTTGGTAGATGTGAGTTTAAAAAAAATGAGAACATTATTAGTGATATTTATACTAAGACATTTTAGCTCATGAATTATTTCAAAAAAAAAAATGAACAACCACCAATAGTATTGGCACTTTAAATATTAGGCTGTTGAGACTTGAAGTTCCTAGACAATTACAGATAATGAAAGGGAACTAAAATCCACAAAGCCAGGTCACCTGCAGACGTCCTTGGGAGTCCATGAACAAATTTTCATTTGTAAAAGGAAGAAAATGAGCAGAATGGGAATCAATGGCAGCAGAATCTGTTCCTGTTTCTGTTGATCCGTTGCCCCTCCTTGGAGCCGCTGGGCTACTAGTTATCTTAGATGCATTTCCCAGGCTCTGCTTTTTTTTTTTTTTAAATAATTTTATTAAATCATAATTGTGTACATTGGTGCAATCACAGGGCAGAATGTGCTTCATATACAATCAGAAATATTTTGATCTTACTGTTACAGATAGCCTTCATAGCATTTTCTTGATCACTATATAAAGACATTGATACTCTACATTTAACAAGTTTCACCAGTAGCCTGCTAAGATGCACCGTAGGTGTGATCCCACCAATTGCCCTCCCTCCACCCAGCCTCTGCTTTTTCACAGGCTCCTGGTGCTTTGTGGTGAGTGATCCTTGAGCTGTTGGCCAGGGGACTTCTGCTATCCCACCTGGGGTCTGCCCCACTCCCAGGGTGACTGATAATGTCTTCATCGCCAAATCCAGAGCAGGTCCTGAGGGCTCTTGATTACCTAACTCCCTCCCTAGAAGGAAACACTTTCCACATCAATAATTAAGCAGAGCAATTAGGGGAATTTAAAAAGTATAATTAGATAGAATCAACTCTGTGTCCCTTGGGTATTCTCTTTTTCTTTTTCATGCTCCATACCCTCTCTCTGCTTTCTCTAAAGCATCATTTTGGGGACAAAGCAAACAGGAGCGTAGTTCATGTCTTTAAAGCCCAGGCAGGAGAGGAAAGAAAAATCACCGTAAAGGAATGAAGGAGAGGGAGGGAGAGTCGGCCAGGCCCCGACTGCGTGGTCCTGGGACTCCAGCTTCTCTCTGCACGTCCAGCCGACCTCAGCTGTGGGGCTCAGAGAACAGACAGGGGACGGGTTGTCTTAGGCTGGGGTATGCAGTTGTGCAGGAGGTCTCTGGAAATAGGGTTCCCAGTCCCCGGAGTAGTGTCCAGCCAGCAGCACAGTGTGGAAGGGGCACCGACAGGAAATGGCACCCCCTGGCCCAGTAACTCTCTCTTCACTCTGTTCTGCCTTGTGTCCTCCAGGAATGAAAACCCATTACAGGCCAACCAGATTGTGTGTGTGTGTGTGTGTGTGTGTAGAAAATTAAAGAAGCATCTCGGTTCAATTAACGCACCTTTTCATATAAATCTTCCCTTCTTCCAAATCCTCAGTGACATGGACAAAGAAATAGTAGCAATGATGAGAAAGCACTGTCAGTAATGCACCAAGAGCGATCACCATCCACATACCCAGAGTTCATGAACCCGTCAATACCGAATGCAGGGAAGTCTGGACTGGGAGAGGCCAGCCGAGCCAGGAGCCACCCTGGGAAACTTGTCCTGGACGGGATGCAGACTGGACACCCAGGGAGTCCCAGAGCCCGGGTACGGGGCTGAGGGAGGCTGTGCTGGGCTGCAGTGGCTGAGGGCAGATCCTGAGGCTGCCCTGGCTTGATGCCGGGGCCAGGATGGAGCAAACTTGATTCCCCCCTGCAGATGGCAAGGTTGGGCCTGCAGCACTGGGTCTCCAAGGACTTGCTGGCAGGCACAGCTGGGGGCTCAGTGACCGCAGGGCTCGGCTGCAGTAGAGTAGTTCCTGTGCTCGCTCCCGACCTCCTCCTTGTAGGATATTTATTTGACTTTTACTTTAACAAAGTAAATCACAGAAAGTAAAGGTAACGTTTCTCTTCTCTCTTCCCCTGGCCTTGACAGATTTCAGCAGTAACTCAGAAAAGCAGAGCTGTTTCAGCTCTAAATGCAGACAATATGGATTCCCCTCTGCTTCCCCGTAAGGCCAGCAGATAGAAACCTGATCAAATGTGAAGCTCAGTCATTTAAAAGAACAGAACGGGTTGGAGAAGTAGGGGTGAATGTCCTCCCTCCACGCCCCTCCACGATACAGACTTTCAGTGTGAAATGGGAGAAAACTTGAGAAAATCTTTAATTTGTTTTATTAAGATTTTCATCTGCAATTTGAAAACCTTAACTGAATACTCTGTAAAAGTTTAATCAAAGGATGAAAATAAAATAACAGCAAACAACAAAAACCCTACAATCATCCAGATGACAAAAATTGGCTGTCCACTAAAGCACAAATAATGTTTGTATTAGATGTCTTCCTCAAAATACTGTATTTCAGAAAGCATTAGCCTAATGTTAGCTTTAATGTTTATGAAAAAAATGTTGAGCCATGTGAATTACCTGAAATGCTTAAGGTACAGGAAGTTAAGGCACCACAATAAACATGCATGATCTAAAATTATATGGTAAAAAAAGAGAATTAAAAATAGGTGGCAGTTATTTCTTATTTGCAGGAGACACACTAAAACAATGAGAAATAATGCTTAAAAATATAAGTCAAAACTCACAAGATTTGTGGATATGCACACACATTCAAAGAATGAAAATTAAAGTAAGCAAAATGGGATGACAAAATTAGCATCAGATAATGTAAAACTCAAGGTAAAAGACTTTAAGTAAAACAAAAATACACATGCTTTTAATAATGATGTATACAACTTATAACTTAACAGTCCCCTAAAATATATTTTGTGCAAAAGGACACAGCCACCTAACATCAAAATATATGCAAGCAGCTAGAAATGTGAGCAGAGAGTTTCCAATGGTCTTGCTTTTATACTTTGTTTTGAAATAATTATAGATTTACAGGGTTGTAAATAAAGTACCTCTCCCCAATGTTACCAACTTGTGTCACTTCAGTACAATATCAAAGATGAGAAATTGATATTGATACAATCCACAGAAAATGTAGACACTTTACAAACTACCACAATTTTGATGGAATATGCTAATACACCCATTCGAATCTTTGTCATAGCAGTTGGGAAAAGAGAATAAACATGAAAATCTCAAAAATATATTTAATTATTATTTACTAAATAGCTATCAGAGGACACCTACCCTACGAACAGAAAATAGTCTTTTCAAAAGCCTGTTGAACATTTGTAAAAATGTTGATATAATTGACCACAGAAACCGTGAGTTTTCTGAGGGTTTAAATAGTATGAAACTCACACTGTAATTACAAGTGAAAAGTAATACCAAAGAAAAAATTAAATCAATAAAATCAATACAAGAGTAAAAATTATCTTCTTTAAAATCCTTGAATGAAAGAAGTCATCAATATGCAGTTAAAGACCATTTATATAAGAGTCAAATAGTAACACGATAAGCCTACCATATTTGTACAATTCATGATGTAAGTAGGATTAATTCATGTCCTTGTGTGTTTTAAGTCAGAAAGAATTGAAATGAGTAAAATAAGCATTCAAACCCAAAACCTAGAATAGAAAAAAACAAAAATGATAAAACAATGAGACTAGATATGTTTTCTTTTAAAAAGATTAGAAAACAAAAACCAATTTTATAATAATGAATTTGAAATATATTTGAAATAAAGTCTTTCACAAATCATCAAAACTCTCCATAGGAAACAAAGGAAAGTTCAGCTACCGAAAGACAATCCACAAATTAAGAACAACCAGCCAAAAGCAGGCAAAAGCTGCGAGAGGAAACCGTTAGAGATTCTCCATAGAAAACCAATTCTCATCCGTTATCTGTAGTACCATGAAAACCTGCCTCACTGTGGAGGGCACGCATTTTAGGAAAATTGTTCCATCCACCATGATGCCAAATCTGCAATCCCTCGACATCTGTACATACACTCATCTTTGCAGAATTTGATATTGCACTTTTATGGTCACAGACACTTCTTAAAATGACGTCCCATGTTCCCATAGTCCCCTGTTTATGTGATACCACCCTCTTTCTTCCTAATTTTACCCTCTGCGTGGGCTCCTGATGATGCAGGCTTTGCCCTGCTTAATTATGAGTTCTCTCAGCTAACTGATCCAGTTTCCTTCTCAACAAGTTAACGAGGCTGGACATCCTCTTTGTCTTTTTCTTATTATTTCAACCACCTTGCTCACTACCAGTGTTCAGATCTTCACAAAATTTTTTTTCTAGAAATGAAATATGTAAGAAGAAAATGGACATAACTTCACCAGGTCTTTGGCTTGATTCTAGAGCCTCAGACACTGGACTCTGAAAATCTAGCTCTTTCTCCCTTGTTTCTCAGCCCCCGACCTCTGATTCTATTTCTGTTTTTTCCTGAGTAATCAATATTTTTCACACTTCCTGACTATTTTAGCTTGAGTCTCTGCTCTCTTTACTTCTATGTTCTATGAATACCACGAACTAAATGCAGGAAAATTTCAGTGCTGTTTTTTTTTTTTTCTGTGAAAAAAAGAAACTTTTTCTTATGAAGCTTGACTTGAAACAGTTCTGGGGTTGTTTTTATTGTGAAACGTTATTTTACCACTATGTGTTTGAGTTTTTATGTGTTCATGCCCCCATCCAAAAGCACATGCCATTTCTTGCATGACTTGACTGCATATTAACCATCTAACCCTGGGTCATCTGCCTATAAAGCGAGAATTAAATAGACAGTGTTTAATACATTGTCTCCTGAAATAGATGATAAACCCTAGATGGCAGAACACATTTTCCCATTACCCTCATCACACAGTAAAGATTCACCAGTATCCTGGATAACCCATGATATTCTGCTTTGATGATTTTGTATTATCTAAGGTAGACGTAAATCACCAAACTTGTCTTAATAAGGTAGGAAATGAAAAGCCCATTAGTTGTTGAAAGAAAACCATATTAAATTTAAAACAGCTGAACAAAGGCATACGATACATTATTGAGGACAAATAGAGTTTCCTAAATGGGAAACCAAAATCCATCTCTTGACAATAGTATAGATATATAATTGGCTTTCTGAGAATCAAGATAACCTACCAGTACTTTCACTTTTTTCTTTTGACCACAATCTACATTATTTATATGTATATTCCAGCAAGCAAACCAACACATATGAAATGCACGCTCACACAACAATGCTTTCTCTTGCCTTGTGCCATGTTGTTCCATAGTTTCTATGCTACCCTTTCATATGTTATTCCATTCTCTTTTTTAAAATGTTGGTTGCAATTTCCTAAAGCAGTGGTTCTAAACAGGGGGCTATTTTATCCCTCAAGAGATATTTGGTTGCATCTGGAGACACTTCCGGTTGTTGTCAAGCCCTGGAGGGGGAATGGAGGGCAGGGACGATGCTACTGGCATTACCTGGCAAGTTCAAGGAGCTCAAATCCTACAGCTCACAGAACATCCCCACAGCAAAGAATTATCCGTCCTGAAGAGCCAGTAGTGTTAATGTTCAGAAACGCACAGCTAAAGGATTGGGTCCACAGATCTAAAGCCATGTTCCCTAATTCTAGGGCTACCTAGAAGTAAGGAACATTGAGTATAATAATAGGCCAAGGTTCCTCCAAGAGCAATAATGAGAGTGATTTTTGTCTTTCTGAGGACCCCCACAAAGCAGGCCCGTTTTTTCCTATTACAATGCTGGTTGTGCTCTTCAAGTTTATGTCAACTTGGGAGACCTCAGTCTTCAAGGCCATACAGGGCACTCTGAGGTTAAAACGTTAATGAATGCCTCTTTAAGTGTCCACGAAAGTTGATTCATCACCCAGGGTGATTAGCAGTGAGGGGTTAGAACTAATGAGCTTCGAGTGCCAGTAGCTGCTATGTGAGCTTAGTGAGGCATTGAGATACAGTGGCACTCAACTTCTCTCTGACCTGCCCAGCCCTCTGTCATTTCAAAACCCAGCAAGTGAGAAAACTGCTGAAATGGCAGTTTATTCTCCATCAGGCTAATTACTTCTTTTCCCAAGATTGAAACTCCGTTTGGAAAGGCTAAGACTTCTGAAAGCAGAGAACATCCTGCGTACTGGGGTAGGGAAGCTCAAACAGCTTTTTTTTATGTCCCTCAAAAGAAATAGGTGATTAGCAAAGACTCTGAAAGCAGAACATAAAATAGGGGGACTTCTAATGCAGTCTGCAGACCAACCAAGCCAAGAGGCAAATTGTGCCCAGAACCCAAATGTATGAGTTTGGGAGACACGCGTCTGCACACAGCTGCCACCACATAGGGGAAAGGGTGGTGGTGGGACAAGATAAACCCAACAGAACATTTATAAACCACAGATAATTTAGAATGAAATGCATGGAGTCACTTCTGTTTGGTAGGTGTGAGGTGTCAGAGCAAACTCTCATCAAACTCAACATATAGACATGTTATTCTAGTTTTCTTATGACTAAGCCATGTATTTAAAAAAAATCTAAATGGAAGGGTTTGCATGCTCTTCAGAATCATTAGCTGTGAGTGCTACCTGTGTAGCCGTGTATTGGCTGGGAAATATTCTAGAGCTTGCTCTGGCTGGGAGGGTAGAGTCTTGGATTTGTTCCTAGTTGTTGGTATAACGCTGGGCAAGTTATCTTATATCTCCTGACCAGGATCTTATACTATTCAAATGTGTGATAAGGCTAATGTAACTTCCAAAGTTTTGCCTCAAACATACTATAGATTTAAGAAGATTGAATGATAAGAGAACTATCCTAAATAAAGTACAATGGATCTTGTTTTTTATCACCACTTAAGCAGACAGTAGAAAATACAGTGGGACCTCCATAGCTGACCACCTCCCTACACTGACCTCCTCCTTATGTTGACGTGACTTTCTTAGACTGGACGTACACCATGCTTACATATCAGTACAGTAGGCCTAGTTCCTTACATTGAGCACCTCCTTAGGTTGACAGGTTTGTTACAGTCCCTTGAGTGGTCAACTTACAGAGATTCTACTATAATAGGAGACAAAGAAAAAGAGAAGAATAGCATACTGGGGAATGAGAAGTTAATAAGTCAAAACACTTTGCTTATGAGAGATATGGAGAGTGTTAATAACAATAGCATATCAGTTCTTCACTGAGCCTTTGCCACACTTTTGACAACTTTAAGGATTGATGAGGTGGAATGTGACCAAATTTAATTTCTGTAACA
This sequence comes from Arctocebus calabarensis, assembly GCA_963573935.1. NCBI lineage: Eukaryota > Metazoa > Chordata > Mammalia > Primates > Lorisidae > Arctocebus > Arctocebus calabarensis. Next base: position 24,164 of record CAUYON010085604.1, on the reverse strand, counting down.
AGGCTACCTTCATTATTTCCATTTAATAGATAAGGAAATTTAAGGGTCATGTGATTGTTAGGAGATAGAACCAAACATTTTAAATTCTTAAACCTGATGGATTTGCCTGCTATTTTAACTTCTTACTACCCCTAAGAAGCTCTTCACACCAGCAGAGGGTCCTCTGATATTCTGGATGTCTCCAATTATTTTGAATGCCTTTCAGTCATTAAAACTATTTGTTGAAGCTTAATGTGGGGTGAGCAACCCAACCAAATGAACAATAACTTGGAATTACTTTTTCCCCCCTAGAATTGATAAAGGTTAAAACAAATAACCATATCTTCTAGATGGTTGGCATGAATGAATGAAATAACTACACACATCAATGTACACTTACTCATAGAATAACTCGGCTATTTTATTCATAAGAAAGGCCAAGCTATATCAACCTCAGGAAGTTTAATAGATTATATAGCAGTTGGCTCTTACTGCAACAAAATTTAACCCACCATCTTCATCATCATCCCCATCCTGAGTGCTTTCAGCTTATAATACATTTGCACAGTGCTTCCGTTTCCATCTAACAGTTTCTTACTATGACTTTTCCTATCTGTAGTAGACACAATCATTATCTCCATAACCCCATAACCCAGCAGGAGCCACTTGTATCTTTCTAAAAGAAAAATGGGTTGAAATAGAGGTTAAGTGTCTCCTTCACTGATGTCCAGCCTATCAGTGGTGTAGACAAGAACAAAAGCCAACTATTTTAAAACTTTTGACAAATGATGCCAGTGATGTAATCAGTCATTTAGACTCAATCTTAAGGTTCTAGGCAGCTCCCAAGATTAAGACCCATCTTCTAATCTCTCTTTGGCATTCTGGAATGGATGTAAAGGAAGGAAAATGGAGAAAAGCAAAAGTAGAAATTCTGTTTCTTTTTTTTTTCCTTTTTAAAAATGTGCTTGTTATTAAATCATAACTTTAATGCATCATGTACACTAATGCATTTATGGGGTTCATGGTACTGCTTCAATATACAATGTGAAATGCTTACATTGAACTAAGTAACATATCCATCACAATTATATTCATTTCTTAATTGTTTTGCTTAACTAAGGATGTGAAAGACCTCCATAAGGAGAACTATGAAACTCTGAGAAAAGAAATAGCTAAAGATGTTAACAAAGGAAAAAACATACCATGCTCATGGCTGGCAAGAATCAACATTGTTAAAATGTTCATACTACCCAAAGCAATTTACAGATTTAATGCAATCCCTATTAAAGAACCATTGTCATACCTTAAAAACTTGAAAAAAATAGTACTTCATTTTATATGGGAACAGAAAATCTTCAAATAGCAAATACATTACTCAGAAATAAGAACAAATCAGTAGGTATCACCTTACCAGACTTCAAGCTATACTATAAATCTGTAGTGATTAAAACAGCATGGTACTGGCACAAAAACAGAGTGGTAGATTTATGGAACAGAATAGAGAACCCAAGAGATGAACCCCGCTACTTATAGTCATTTGATCTTTGACAAGCCTATCAAAAATATTCAATGAGGCAAAGACTCCCTATTTAACAAATGGTGCTGAGTGAACTGGCTGGCAACCTGTAGAAGACTGAAACTGGACCCCCACCTTTCACCATTAACAAAAATTGATTCTCACTGGATAAAAGATTTAAACTTAAGACATGAAACTATAAAAATACTAGAAGAGAGAGCAGGGAAAACACTTCAAGAAATTGGCCTGGGAGAATATTTTATGAGGAGGACACCCCCCCCCAAAATAATTAAAGCAACACCAAAAATACATTACTGGGATCTGATCAAACTAAAAAGCGTTTGCACAGCCAAGAGCGCAGTAAGTAAAGCAAACATACAACCTTCAGAGTGAGAGAAGATTTTTTCAGGTTATGTTTCTGACAAAGGTCTGATAAGTAGAATCTACAGAGAACTAAAACTAATCAATAAGAAAAGAATATATAACACTATTTCTATGTGGGCAAGAGACTTGAACAGAAACTTCTCTGATGAAGACAGGCACATGGCCTACAAACATATAAAAAAAATGTTCATCATCCTTAATCATCAGAGAAATGCAAATCAAAACCACTCTGAGATAGCATCTAACTCCAATAAGATTAGCCCACATCACAAAATCCCCAAACTACAGATGTAGTTTGCGGAGAGAAAGGAACACTCCTTCATGGCTGGTGGGAGGCAAGCTAATACGACCTTTTTGGAAAGAAGTTTGGAGAACACTCAAGAAACTAAAAGTAGACCTACCATTTGATCCTGCAATTCCTCTACTAGGTATATACCCAGATGATCAAAAATTATTTTATAACAAAGACATTTGCACCAGAATGTTTATTGAAGTCCAATTCATAATTACCAAGACATGTAAACAGCCCAAGTGCCCATCAAGCCATGAATGGATTAACAAATTGTGGTATATGTACACCATGGAATACTATGCAGCCATAAAAAGATGGAGACTTCACATCTTTTGTATCTTTTATGTTTACCTGGATGGAGCTGAAACATATTCTTCTTAGTAAAGTATCTCAAGAATGGGGGAGAAAAGTATCCAATGTACTCAATACTATGAAATCAATATATAACCACCTACACACTCATATGAATAACAAAACATAACTATAGTCCAGAAAGTAGAAGGGAAGAGGAGAGAGAGAGGAGGGGAGGGGTATATGGGAATTCTGTTTCTTAAAATGAACACTTTCAGGGTGCAGAAGTGCCATATTGACCAACAATTCCATTTCCTCTAGGAAACCAGTGTTAATAGTTTATTATGTGTCTTTCCAGAATCAGTAATATTATATACAAATGTGCTCTATCAGTTACATGTGACTAAAGTAATGCCGCGTAACATTACCACAAAACCTCACAGAGGTACAATAACGGGTATTTATTTTACAAGCCTGCAGAGTTGTAAAGGTTGATCTAGGCTAACTCAAGATCTCTGTTGGACATGCTTTCGTGTCTGTGGTCAGCTGCAGGTCGACAAGGTGGCTCTGCTGGTCTTGGCTGAGTTTGTTCACATGTCTGGGGTGTCAGCCAGCCAGAGGGACAGCTTTGCTGGGATAACTACTCAAGTTTGCTCCTTCTGCCTTTCAGCCTTCAGAAGGCTAGTCCAGACAAGTCCTCACAGTGATGGAGGGTTTTCAAGCCTCTTCTTATATCAAAAATGCTAATGTTGCATTGGACAAAACAAGTCACACAAGTGAACTAAGTGTCATGAAAAGGGAAAATGGATTGCACTCAGGAAGAAAAAGCTACAAAGTCCATGGCAAGTGTCTGGGATAAGAGAGGGATGAAGCAATTGGGCTGTCAGCGCACTCAACCTCATACTTACTAAAGCACATTCTAAAAATACATGCTTTTTTTTATTGCCTATTTTTACAAATACGAGATCATATCTTATCATTTTATGACTTATTTGTAAGCCAATGGTATTTTGGAGATCTTTCTAAGTCACTGGAGAGGGATGTAACTCAATCTTTTTTAACACTGCAAAATGTTACATTATGTGAATTGACCAGATATTTTTAGCCAGCTCCCTAATGACAAATTAAGCTAAAAATGATTAAGTTGTTTCCTGTTTTGAGAATTTAATCAACAGCACTACATCCTTTTACATTCTGTACATATGCTGGTATTTATTTCTGTAAATTACATTTGTGGAAGTAGAACTATGGAAACCCTTATACTACACTCTCCAGCAAGACTGAGAAACTTGTAGCTCTATGACTTTGCCACCATCTCCTATACCTCTCTGTTGACAAATGCTGTTTCTCTCAGAAGCCTCCTCCTTTTCCCACTTGATCTTGATAGTCTATACTGAACCCCCACTATAATTGGTGTTTCTCTTTCTGGACTCACCCAGCAGTAACTCAAGTTTAAGTGCATGCAGTCACACTGTTCGGAGGTCACTTACAGCTCCACTGCATCATCATTCTAGTTTGCACTCAAGCACTACAGTATTGGTGACACCTTCTCTAAATTCCTTAGGCAGATTCAGGGAGCCTTCTCTGGTCATATTAAACACTCCCAGGATAAGGATTCGCCCACTGAAATGCGTTTGCTCTTTTGTCTGTCCTCTAGATGGTAAGCTCTTTGAAGGCAGAAACACTGTCTTTTTATCCACATAGCTCTAGTTTTTAATAGGATGCTTGACCAAGGCAAGCATTCAACAAATGTTTACTAAATAAAAGTTGGGCACTTGAAGTCCAACCTGATGTGAGCCATATAATAATCATTCATTCGATAAATATTTATTGAACATCTACAGCAAATGCGACATGTTCTGAATGAGAGAGTGGATAAGAATGCAAATGTGCTTTGTTGAAAAAGGAAGATCATTTCAGAGTACGTAATGACATTTCAGAGGTTTTCCTCGGAAAAATGCACCTATGTTCATTTTCACATATACTTCTTGTCAAGTCACTGCTTTGTTTGTGCTGTGGCATCACAGCTTACAGTGACCTAAAACTTTTGGGCTCAAGCGAGTCTCCTGCCTCAGCCTCCCAAGTAGCTGGGACTGCAGGTGCCCACCACAATTCCTGGCTATAATTCACTGCTTTCTGATACCTCTTCTCAGAACTCAAGAACCTGAGCCGTAAGTAAATGGGAATGTGGGCCAATGTCTCACTTAGCTACACTAAAAACAAATTTGGGGAACTTGTGATTAGACCAGCTGTCATGAGTTATCCATTGCAGTACTTAATTTTTACCTTGTAATAGGTGTGTAAGTGTCAAAAATACAAATTCTGTGATGTCTATAGCTTCATCTACATTTTAGATACTGGGCCTACCCTCTAAAATGTGTTTGATACCGGGCTCACATATTATTTTGGGCTACTGAGATCCATACAAATGGAAACATCTACCACAAAGATGTCTCATGACTTGTGTTACTTACTTAACATTACTTAACCCTAGTTCTATGTAAATACATACATATTTGATTTATTGAAAGAGTTTTTTTTTTTTTTTTAAATTACTGGATAGGGAAGAGAATTCCTGCATCTTAGAAAACATTTTAATGCCACGTGTGCTGGCTCACACCTGTAACACCAGCACTTTGGAAGGCTGAGGTGAGAGGACTGGTTGCTTGAAGCTAGGGGTTGGAGATCAGTTTGGGTAACAAAAAAAAAAAAAGAAAAGAAAGAAATAAAGAGAGAGAGAGGGAGAGAGGGAGAGAGGGGAGAGAGAGAGAGAGAGAGAGAGAGAAAGAAAGAAAGAAAGAAAGAAAGAAAGAAAGAAAGAAAGAAAGAAAGAAAGAAAGAAAGAAAGAAAGAGACCTCATTCTAAACAACACAAAATTAGAAGAACCTCAACAACAGGTGTGTGCGACTTGCCTGTAAAAAGCTTTACTGAGGCTTCACAACTAGGGGCTAAGGCAAATTGTTCTTACACATGTGCTAAGCATAACACACAAAATAAATTGATAAATTTCTTCATCAAAGCTAAAAATTTTGCTCAACCAAAGACACTATTAAAAGAATGAAAAGATCAACTACAAACTGTGAAAATATTTTCAAATATTTTCGAACAAAGGACTTTTATTTCAGATATAAATGAACTTTAAAACTCAACAGTAAGAAAATAAACAGCCCCATTTAAAACTGGCCGAAAGACTTTAACATCATTAGTCACTAGGAAAATGTACATTAAAACCATTGCAAGATACCGCTACATAACCATTAGAATAGATGAGAAATTTCATGCCAAATTTGAGGCATATGAAATTACAATAATTAAGAGAGTCTTCCAATGGTGCCAATATAAATATAGAACACATCTAACAATTTCAAATGCAAAGTGAAAGTTACATAGCAATTTAGTATATGATAGAGGTGGTGTATTAGTATTGAATAAAGGGATGATTACTTGTTCATTATTTTTTAGAAATATTTAGAATTTGACTTCAATCATAATTTAAATTTCAAAAGAAATAAAAGTGAAACAAAGATAGATATTTATTTATTATTTATGGTAAGAAAGACCTTAGAAAATATCAGGAAACAAAAGCAAAAGTCATAAAGAAAAAGATTGATACATTTAAATGCTCTTTAAAGTTGAAACACATTCTTCTTATATCATAAGAATGGAAGTATCACAAGAATGGAAAAGCAAATATCCAATGTACTCACTACTAATATGTAGCCAGTAGATGATTTAATTCATTGACCACATAAGAGAAAAATGAACTTTACTGAGGCTTCATAACTAGGAGCTAAGGCAAATCATTTCAATTCATGTTGGGGAGAGGATAATGAGAGGAGGGGGCAGAAGTGAAGCAGGGGGGCATTTGGGGTGCTCCTACTTCATGGACACAATGTAGGGGTGTATGTAAACCTTTTGGGTATGGGACGCAACTACAAGAGGAACTCTACCTAACAAATTAAAATATTATGACCTGGTTGTTTGTACCCTCACATTAACCTGAAACAAAAAAAAAATTAAAATATAAAATAAATTTATGCTTATATATTATAATCTCGGCCTAGAGAAATTCTTTTCTAAAAAAAGTAAAATAAAATAAAACCACTTAAAATATTTTTTAAAATAGGTAAAAAGGTAATGAGAAAGGGTTGGGGATGGTGGTTCACACCTGTAATCCTAGCACTACGGGAGGCTGAGGCAGGTGGATTTCCTGAGCTCAGGCATTCAAGACTAGCCTGAACTTGAGTGAGACCCTGACTACTAAGAAATAGAAAAACTAGCCAGGCGTTGTTATGGGGGCCTCTAGTCCCGTCCCAGGTACTCGGGAGGCTGAGACAGGAAGATTGCTTGAGCCCAAGAGTTTGAGGTTGCTGTGAGCTGTGATGCCATGGCATTCTAACCAGAGTGACAATTTGAGACTCTGCCTCAAAAAAAAAAAAAAGTAATGAGGAAGAATAAACTGAAACATTTGCTACATAAAAGAGAAGGGATAAATCATTCTCATAAAGAAAAGGTTTAAAATCTAAGAAAAAAATTGGCTCAGTATAAACAATAGGTGGAAAATACATAAGCAGGAAACAACTTTTAAAAATCATATTCCTAATATCTGGGCGACCACTCACCAGTTTAAAACATAAGTATTAAAATATTGAAAAATTTATAAATCAAGCTAATAAATTGTTAAAGAAAATACATTGTATTCTCCTATTTTGACAAATACTCATTCCTAACAACAAAATGGACAAATATGCTTGAATCTCTATTATTTTTATATATCTGAAAGTTGGCAAATCACCAATGATGACTGAATTTAATTGTTATTGTTCATAATTGGCACCAATTGTGACATCATAATACACAGTTTAGATGGGTGCACAAGAAAACATATACTTTAATACACTGAAATAGAACTAAAACATTTTAAATATTATGTTATTTAGTAACATTGAAGAGCACAATATAAATAGATGGTCATAGATGTTTTGTATCATGGTTCAAAAACATTCAAAATATGCAGGCATTCATTTTCACCAAGGAAATAGTTGAACAAGGGAATGAACAAATGTTTGACTTTGGAAACAACCTAATTATCCAGCAACAAGGGAGTAACTAAACTAGTATTTTTAAACTTTGTTATCTCATAGTACACTTGAACTTATAGTTAAATTTCTGCAGCACACTTAAATTATGTTGATCATTATGTTGATCAAAAAAAAGAGTAAAAAAATATATACTTACTGTGCTTTGAACTGCTTTCAAAAATAATTTAATTATGATCTTTAAAAATTTTCATAGTACAACAGTTGAAAGTTACTGGACTAAAACTTTATCATATTTCATATAATAGGATACTCACAACCATTCAAAATGAAGTAGATGTGTACTCACTAACAGGAGTGGTGCATCCTCTTTATTCCTCAGTAGAAAAGGCAGTTTAAAATAGTGTATGGACAACACAATTTTATTGTATGAATAGGTCATAAAGATCTGCATAGGATGAGGTCTGGATGGATGCTTTTTAAGATCCCTAACCCCTATAATGAACCTTTTTGACTTGTGTAATTTACAGTATTTTTAAAACTTAATTTTACAAAAGCCCATTTGGAAAGCAGGTATTTTCCTCATGGTCTCACCGCCGAGTCTGTGAGGTTTTGTTTCCTGTGCTGAAAGAAGAGGGTTTTCTGTCCTGTCACACAGATGTGCAATGTCGGTGACATCGCCTTTGTGTCAGAACCACCTCATACATGTGAATTGCTTCATTTGGAAAGTTCAGTTCCTGGCAGCCCTCGGGCTTATTTGGAACAGAGAGCCTTGCCTGTCTGCCTTGTTTTTCTTTGTAATAATTTCTCCGAGTCCTGGTGTGTTTTCTTCAGGCTCACCCCTAACATTTCAGGTCCCTGGACAAGCGTACATATGAAGGCCCACATACCATATGTCTAAACATGCAAAAAGTTATAAATCAAGCTAATAAACTGTTAAAGAAAATACATTCTATTCTCCTATTTTGACAAATACTCATTCCTAACAATGAAATGGACAAATATGCTTGAATCTCCATTATTTTTATATATCTGAAAGTTGGCAAATCACCAATGATGACTCAATTTAATTGTTACTGCTCATTCATGTATTCTGTTGATGGGCCAGCAGTGTTGGGGGGGACTAATAAAATGACGACATACACAGATCATGAACTATTACATACTTAGGCAGCACAATTTATTCTTCATCCTTTTATTTCCACAAAAACCTAATTAGGTTACAATCGAGATTTTTGTACTCATTTTATTCTATTGACAGTAATGGTATAAAGCAGGGTGTGACAAACATTTTCTGAAAAGATCCAGATAATGAATATTGTGCAGGCAATGTGATCTCTGTCATAAGAGAATCCTGCTACTGTAGTTCAAAATCAGCTGAGGATGACATGTGTGTAAACAAAGGGCCTTGTTTCAATAAAACTTTATTTATAAAAATAACTAATCATTACCGATACTTAATTCCAGAACATTTTCATCACTTTAGAAGGAAACACATCCCAAGTAAGCAGTCACTCCCTCTTTCCCATTCCCCTCAGCCTTCGGCAACAACTAATCTGCTTTCTGTCACTATGGGTATGTTTGTTTTGAATATTTAATACAAATGAAATTATACAATAAGAGATAACTGTATTTGGCCTATGGTCTTTGGTGGCCGCTGATCACCAAACTATGGATTTGTGAAGTACAGGTGTATAAACTTGTATATTTTTCAATCAAAACGTAAACTAAGGTAAATGTGAAATTTAAGAAGTTAGTTATTTCCATATGTTTTAATAAGTTATTTTTAAAGTATTCCAAATTTTCTATCAAAATCAAAAGACAAAATACAAATTATCATTCATAACTAGAATAATTTGAAATAAACATTATTTAAAATCGACTTTTGATTCATTTACGTGGAATCATATCTTAACCATTTTCATAAAATTAAACACTTACTGTAAATTTCAACATCCATCTAGTTGCCAATAGCATCCGTATCCTGGTGCACCTGTTTCACCTCCACCTACCTATGAACTTACAAGTCTTAGCACAGCATCACTCGCTTCCTAATTACGAAATGCCCCTCTGCCTCCACCTGCAACTCTTGAGAGTACCACAGTGCTGGAGCACCTGTGGGACCAAGCACTGGAGTAGAAGGAGCAACAAAGAAACGAACCCTCAGTCATGCTAGAATGTGATGCTTTTTCATCAAGAAGCTATTTCATGCCATTGGATTATGACATAGTTGGCAAGTTAATCTGTTTCTTCCCTTAGCTAAGAACATCTCTCACTCAGATCCTTCTCCAAACTAGAAACAGTGCCCATCTCCAGCATTTCCAGCAGTACAAACCGTGTAGTTCTCAGCATTTGGACTTTTTGTTTTGAAAGACACAGGGCAAGAAGTTTAAAAAAGCACTTCCCCAGGGCCTGACAAGTACAAGTCCTGGGACGGGATGTTTAGGGTTACCGGCTGCCCTAGGCTGATGCTGGAGCAGTGATTTTCAACCTTTGTGCCACTGCACACTGGTGTGCTGTGAAAATTTTTGAAAATCTTTAATTATTTTCAAAAGAAGTTCAAAGCACAGGAAGTATATATGTTTTTACTCTTTTTTATAAGTAAAAAAGAATAATTTAAGCATGCCGTGGAAGTTAAACTATAGGTTTAGGTGTGCTCTGAGATAAAAATTTTGAAAAGCTCTGTGTTGGAGTGACACTTTCTCTAATAAATTGGTATATATGTGATTTGTGGGACCTTCTAAATTGTGGGACTCCACAGGAGAGGCTGCTTGTCTGTGTCTCCAGTGGGTCTGTGGTTTTCCTCTTTCACAGTGGGATGTGGTAGAGCTGCCGGATAGACTGTAAAATGCACACGCATGATTCTTCCCTGGAGTTTGTCTTGTCTGCACGCCTCATCGCACGAGGATGTTGTTAATTTGGAGGTTTGTTTCAGATCGTAAGAATGATTAATAAAAGGTGATTGTGGAAGTTCTCTTTTGATCTCAGTAAGACAAAATATATATGGTTCTCTACTGCTCAAAATCAAGCTGAGATATTTACACGGGTGCCAATGGCAAATTGCAGAAAGAACATCCAGGCAGCTCTGTGCCACTTTGTCTGTTTCAAATTTAACTGATGCGTTGATCCAGCACCTACTCCGTGTCCAGAATCTAAAAAACAGGAGAAAGGGGAATGAACAAACAAAACCCCCACCTTGGCCAAATGTAACAAAGAACCTTTCTAAAATTTCAGATTTATCCTCCTCATAGTCCTCCCTTGGCTCCCTCACTCTCCTTAGATTGTTGATTTCCAAGCAAGGAAAGCACATTTCTCCTCCTTATCTCAGCCGCACATATGCAAAGACCTGATAATCCCGGGCTGATGAGAGAGCTCTGTGATGAAGCAGAGTGGCGCAGAAGCTGACAGCGCGGCTCTCAAACTAATCATTGATAGGGCTCCTGTCAGCAGCTGGAGGAGCCTGCATGTGGGATTTGCTGTGGCACAGCAGAGAGGAGAGGCTGCCCATGGCCCGGGCTTTCCAGCTTAGAGAATTCCATCCTCCCTGCAGGACTGTCCGCCTTCTAATGTGATTCTAAGAACCAGAGAGGCTGAAGAAAAGCCCATTCTCTTTTAATTGGGACTCAACGTTTAGTAAAACTTTCCCAGTTCAGAAACACTACCGGGGACTTTCCTCTGCACACATCAATTTTATTCTTCGGGCACTTAAAATTTCAAGGTCATCAACCCAGGGCACAATGTATTTCCAGAATTAAGGCAGAGTGAGATATCACGGCAAGAATGGTGAGCCCAGGGTCAGCAGACCCCGAATCTGAGCCCCAGCTCTGTGTCACTTTGCGACTTCCCAGCCCTCTGCACACCCGTGTAAGGAAGCCGCTGGCTGCGGGGATCTCCACGGCTCTTCCCAGCTCCGAGGTTTTGTGGCGCTGCTTGGGAGAATACGGTCCTCGTTCTCCCTATGTCTGTAAGAGTCGTCTCTTTTTCCTCCAGCTTTCTCGTTATCTTCGTTCTGCTCCTCTGTAATCAGATGCTCCTCCGCCTTTCTGTCTCTCTCACTGGCTCTTCCTCTGTCCCTTCTGTCCCAGACACATTTCTAAGGGCTTGTAAATACGTAACAGGCTTTAGATTCTAACAAACTGTATTTCTTTTCTGCTTGTGTATTTGTGGCTGTTTTATAGCTACATTCATAATAATTCCTAACACTTATTTCTTTTTGGATTTGGAGGTCCCTCCTTTTATTTCAGCACCCAGACTTCCGGTTTTGTGCTTTCAGTTTGGTTTTATCTATTGTTCAGTTGAAATGAATCTCTCTCCGTTTGTTTGTTTCTTCCCAAAGTCATGTTAGGTTTTGTTTTTCTTTGAACCATTGCATATTTGAAAACGTCATTTTGATGTGACTTTACATGAAATAAAATTTAGCTGAGTATAAAGGTCTTTTCGTAGCTTTGAACACTTACTGAAGTCTACGGCCAAGCTCACCCTCCACCCCCTTCACTAGTCAGTATCCCCGTGTCATTTTGTGTCTCTTTCTGTATGAATAGTTAAGAAATACTTTCTTTATTCTCAAACTCTAAAACATTTGCTACTATTTTTAAAACCGTGGATTTCTGCCAGGGCCAGGACCAGAGAGAGCTAGGAGTAGTGCTGAGGATTTAAACAAAATTGTAAGGAGGCGCCCACTCTCAGTATGAGAAACATTACATTTTGCTCAGTACACAAGAAATGAAGACCAGAGAGTTATGATGCGCACCCCACTTTTCCAGATGATTTCTTAGCCTCTGATTTTCCTACAGACTCTGACATTATTAGCTTGTCTGTGAATTTGAGTTTTCGGTGTTGTCAGGTTATTTTTCTGGACATTCTTTGATGTTTTGCTAGGACATTGGAAGAAAGACCCCAGCTCATAAGAAACATATCACTTTAAAACAGAGTTCGGGGCAACATATACAGGGTTAGAAATAATATTTTACATCAGATGAATATGTGAGTTCCCTTAATGAAGTAAACTTAGAAAGGAAAGATCAGGAGGGGAAGTGATGAGCCTTATAAGATTGGTCTATTTTTAGTGTTTCTAATGTGTGGAAGTGCTTGGGAAACTCTAAGATCGGACATAAACCTAAAGGATTATTGCCTGAATTTACAATCCAAGATAACTCTTGCCCCTTGCCTTGCAGGAAGATCTGATCACAGATGCACTATTCTCTGTCCCATTGTGAAGTTGCACAAAATCGGCAATCAAGAATACTTGACTCCTCTCTTCCCCTAAAGTCTAAGGAATGTCTTGCTGTTTGCATGAAATATCTTTTGGTGTATATTATGTAGCAAAGCCTGCTGAGAGCGAGAACATTTTTTTCTCTTTCTCGCCTTGATTGTTCATAGTTTTAGAAAGAAACTGCCATCAGTGGTACGGTAAGGCGTCCCAGCCTCTAAGCCTGACATTTAACTTATTGTGGCGACGGTTGGATTCTTAGAATTGCACACCCAGACCAATCAGTGTGGGAGCCAGTTCAAAAACATAAGTCTTCCTCTTCCACGGAAGTCAACTCAAACAGCAGCTTAAGGGAGGTTTCTTTCCGGCCGTACAAGTCACGTTTTGAGTGGGGTCCCACATAACAGCAGCAGGAAAAGAAATATTGATGTGAGTGGGGCTCGGCCCCAGGGAGGGCAAGCTGACAGCTAGGAGAGTTTGCAGAGGCTGCCTCTGCTCCCCAGGTGCAGGCCATCGGGGACTCACAGGAACTACCCTCTCGCCATAGCCACGAAAAGAACATGTTTTTCTTAGTATTTTCTGCTGCCAGAGTCTTCCAGAAACAGACACATGCTTCTGTTTGGTTGCATAGACTAAAAAAAAAAAATGCACACAAAGGGCCAGATTTATTTATTCCTCAATAAATTACAGCTCAGAACTTTCCCTTGCAACAAGTTTGTACCTTGCAGAACATAGCCTTTGAAAAACACAGCATGTGCCTTACCTGTATGCAAGATTTTAGAAAAGGTGACTTTCACTTTGAGATGAATGAGAAAGGAATGCATTTAATACGCCCACGTTTTGGAGAATATCAACAACACCCAGTCACATCTATTAAAAGAAACTCTCCATTTTCCCTGGATGTTTGGGTAGGTTGCAAGGATTTGCAATTGAGGGCTGGATGGCCTTGGATTTTCATTCCTTCCCATAACCATGTGTCTTTGGTCGAGTCACGTTATCTCTCAGAGCCTGTTTCCTCATCTTTGAAATGAGGACAATCATTTTGGCTTTTCACTGTTATTGTGAAATTCAAGAAATAATATCATACGTGGGATCTTGGTCTATAGTAAATGCTTCAATAATGTTTGTTTAAGTCCATCTTCTTTGTGTTCTTCCTGAAGATCCTAAACTTGAGTTTATAGCTGCATGGATCTGTTATTTTTAATGCAGCCCTATCTGTGGGTGGGACACCTTATTTTGAGGCTTCAGGCCCAGAGAAAACATGGAATAGTTACGCATCTTCTCCAGCACATACTTGCCTTGCAAAATACAATGAGACTACTCAGCTCCTGGACTTCTGGTCTTTCTGCTGTCCCCCAAGCTCCAGGGACACGCCAAGTTGCCTTCATCTGAACAAACCTCAGCACTTTCTTTTGGCATCAGTTACTTGCACTGTGTTCTTTCAGCCCTCATTGATTTTGAAATCAATTCTCTTGATGCAGAATTGCCTCCCCTAATTATTTATACAAATCTCTCGATTTGGTCGGTGGAGACTCCCTTCAGAACAGGGCTGTATGAGACTGTGCAGAACTTTACACTTGACAAGTTAATAATGAATTAAAGTCCTATGCCTTACATGAAATCTTAGAGGTGGAAAATCCCACAGATGGTGAAGATAATAAACTTATTTTACTTATGAAGAAATCTGGGCCTGGGGAACTAAAGGGATTTGTTCAAGATCACATGGCTTATTAATAGCAAAATCAGGACTGAAACCCATATTCCTATTCCCAGGTTGGAGTTTCCTACAAAAATGATGTTGTCCTCATGGAGCTGCGTATGTGATCCACTATGCATATTTCAGAGTAAAATGAATAATAGTTTGTATCCATTAGAGTCCTTAGGTAGAGATCCTAAGTTAATTTTAAAGTAGGTCTAACTTTACTGAAAAAGAAACTTATTTTTTCCTCTTTCGGGAGGAGAGAGGGAGCTACTCCCTTCTTCAAAATAACTGTTTCTGTAAAATTTTTATGATTTTCCACTTTTATTCCATGTTGCTCCCATCATAAATCTTCGATCCAGCCTCATTAGCTCTTCCCTAAATATTTCTCTTGTTCTCACACACCTCTGTCTTTCTTCTCATGTTCACGTTTTTGAGACACATCCTCTTATGACTTGGTGTCAGGAGGACTCATAGCTTCAGGGAAAGAGGTCACAGAGAGGACCCCTGACTCCGTGGTTAGTGGTGAGCCCCACTCCTTTTCCTTTGTGATCTAGGTTTCCACAAATCAGGGCTGCAGGTGATTCGCCAAATGCCCTTTAAGAACAATGCATGCATTTCTCAGAGCACTGTAAGAAATTGGCCCATTTTTATTATAAACATAGTAAAAGTTGCATTCAAGTATAACATAAATAGAGAGAAGGACACAAATGCTGGATCAACAGCTCTCAGACCACAGGTTGGGATATTTCCAGCCGCCTATAAACCCCTCTCAGACCCCATCCTACTCATAAATTTTCGTAAAGGTAACCTACTGTTTCTACATGGAATGGAATAGATGGGCTTGGCCTGTTTCTGAACATTGTGTAAAGGAAATCCTGTCGTGTGGACACTCTGGTGACTAGCTATGCTTGTTAGCATTGTGAGGCTCAGCCTCAAGGTCAAGTCCTACATTGGGTCGGTTCTGTCAGATCTCCTTGTGGGTGTATATACTTCTATTTTTGATGTATATTTTAAGAGCTTGAAGTTGATGCTATCAGGATAACCTGTGAGAATTTGTGAATATGTCTTTTGGGGAACATATGTATGATTTCTATTGAATATAGTCCTGGAGTTAAATTGCTGGGTCACAGTCTTTGTACATGTTCGGCTTCGATAGACAAAGCCAAATAGTTTTCTGAAGTCATTGTGCCCATTTCCTCTCCAGCCCCTCATCCTCACCCCCACCTAGAATTCTCCAGATCATCAGAGGGCTGTTCCATAGTGTGACACTGTGTTTTAATTTTTAATGTTCATTTCCCTGGTGACTAATGAAGTTTAACACATTTTCATGCATTCATTGACTATTTGGATATTGTGTTCTAATTTATTTATTTATTTCATGAATTAATTTCTTTTCTCTTTTGTTTTTAGTTGGCTAGTAATAATTATACATATTTAATTGTATGTAGTGTGATATTAGGTAACCTGAATTCAATGCACCATAATTAAATTAGGGTAGTTGGCATGTCCATCACCTCAAACGTTTATCATTCCCTTGGATTGTGAACATTTGAAACCTCCTCTAAATTTTTGAAGCTACACACTAGACTACTGTTAACCATATTCACCCTACAGGACTGCAGAATATGAGAATATACTTCTCCTTTGTAGCTGTAATTTTGTGGCTACTATCTTATTTTTGAGGCAGAGTCCCATTATGTCACCCTTGGTAGAGTGCCGTGGCACCACAGCTCACAGCAACCTCAAATTCTTGGGCCAAAGCTATTCTCAGCCTTCCAAGTAGCTGGAATCACAGGTGCCCACCACAGCACCCAGCTATTGTTTTGTTGTTGTTGCATTTGTCATTGTTGCTTAGCTAGCCTGGGCCAGGTTTGAACCCATCACCCTCAGTGTATGTGGCTGGTCCCGTTACCACTGTGCTACACATGATGAGCTGACCACTATGTTTTGTATGAAGTGCCTATTCAAATATTATACTCATTTTCCCTTTATGCTATCTAGTTTTTTAACTTATTGATTTATTGGAACTCTTTATGTATTATAGATAAATTTCTCTTGTCAGTTATATGCATTGTTCAGTATTTTCACCCATTCTGAGTTTTACCTTTTTACTAGCTTAAAAATATCATTTGACAACAAAAGTTTCTATACTTAACATACTCTAAGTCATAATTTTTTTTAAGTTATGACTATTCTTTTAAGAAATTAAAACAACTTTGCCTCCCTCAAAGTCATTTAGGAGTTTACCTAGTTTCCTTCTAAAACTTTCATTGTTTTACTATTCATATTTCTATATGCAGGAATTGATTTTTATAACTAGCTAGAGGTAGAGGTCAAGATTTATTTTCTTGCATGAATTATCAATTGACCAAACACTATTTATGAAAAATACAATAGGAAAAGGTAGCAGGGTATTTTTTGTTTTAAAGAAGTCCTCCCAGAAAATCCCCATAGAAATTTCAGAGCGAGGGTTGGGGAGCAAAGAGACTATTATGAGGGTAGCAGGAATTCAAGAGAAATGGCCAAAATTGATAAGAAGGGGTAAAGCACGGGGTGGTTTATTTAAAAAAATGCTTTCTTGCACATACTTAGATACACAGTGCATATGTGTTAAGTGTCATGGCGGCTCCTCCTGGGGGTGCCCTGATCATAGAGGTGTCAGGGTGCAGCCCGTGCTAGAGTCCTGGCCTTGCCCCTTTGTGACCTTCAGAAGGCACTGCCATGGAGGCAGTTCTGTCCCCTCAGGAGCTGGCAGTGGGAAAGCCCTCTGGGTCAGTTAGTACTCCCACTATCTACTAAATAGAAAACAAGAAGCTATGTAGCACACCTGCCACGGTTCCTGCTGGCCCCTCACATTTCCCACACCACAAATGCACAGCCGCTCCCACAGCTCCCTCACATCAGACCCACAGTAAAACCCCAGCACGGCAGGGACAGCATGTCATCAGGGTCACACAGATATATGGCCAGTTCTCATCTTGGCAGGCCTGCACCTCACACCCTGGCTGAAAGTGGAATTCCCGTAAAAGCTGAGCTCCTCCCTCTCTCTCACGCTGTAATGAGGCCGTCTTCGTTCTTCCAAATACCATGGCCCACTCATGGCTTTCAAATCAGGCATCAGCACTGGCTCAGTGTGAAGTGGGCGGATGCACGGATGTCCCCGGAACACATAGAAAGGGTCTCCCTTTGATCTCCTCTGGACCCCTTGTTAGCTGACTTAACTGGGTTCTCCTGGTAGTGGGAATTCAGAACACTAGGCATCACTTTCTTAAAAACAGTGCTTGGCCTATTCTCTGCAATAATAATGCTCACAGCAGTGGGGTTTTTTGTGGTTTTTTTTTTTAGCCGGGCTGAGTTTGAACCCGCCACCTCTGGGTACTCCTTTGAGCCACAGACACTGCCCCACAGCAACACTTCTTTACACAACAGGTTCCTTGCATCTGCGACTCGCTTTTCCTGGGGAAGTAGATAAACTGAGCCGAAAGATGTTAAATTACGGGCTCATGAGCACTCCCTGGCAGTGGGCACGGGCCACAAACCTCATTTTCTGATTTCAGATCAGTCCCACAAACTCTTATAAATTATTATATTTCCCTTCTCATTTAACAAGAGGCAAACAAAACCACAGCCTCCTTCAGGAGCACCTCGGCCTAATGTTTAATTATCCATAAAGCCAGAAAGAGTCTTTTGTCTAATTCTATTGATGCCCTTGAAATACTTGTCCTAATTTCTTTTTAATTGTGATAAAATATACATAGCATCACATTTACCGTCTTTAAGCTCAGTAGTGACAGTGCACACACATTTTATGCAGCCCCTCTCCAGGACTCTTTTAATCTCACAACACTAAACTCTGTACCCGTCAAGCAACATCTCCTGGTCCTTCTCCCCGTAGCCCCTGGCAACCATCCTTCTACTTTGCATCTCTATAAATTTGATGCTCCAGATACGTCGTATAAGTGGAATCACATAGTATTTGTCTTTCCATGATTGGTTCATTTCATTCACCTCAGTGTCCTGTCTTCAAGGTTCCCCCACATTGTAGCATATGACAATTTCTTCCCCTCGAAGGCTGAATAATATCCTATTGTATGCATAAATCACGTTTTTTTAAAATCCATTCATCCAGTGAAGGAAACGTGTTGCTTTTGCCTTTTGCCTGTTGTGAATTTTCTTTGAGCTCTTTGGTGGTAAAGATCCAATGTGCATAATTGTAATAATCCTTAATTTTCTTGTGAATCCCCTTCTTATGTAACTGAAACGTGTACATCTCCACAATATGGGGATATACGTATCCTTGCCTTCCTCAGGACAAAACAAATAAGCTTCTTTAATTTTTCTCTATAATTTTGGATTCTACACATTTCCCCATCCTCAGACCTATTGTCAGCACCTGAAAATCCTGCTTGCTGCATAGAAGTGAAGCTGGAATAGTCTACACTGCTTAGCCTGGAAGTTAAGTCCTTGCAGGACCTACGCCTCCCACCACCCAGTGGAATTTCTCTCTCCCACCGTCACCTGTTCTTTCCTCATGCCGACTTTATGTGTCTTCTCATCACACACTGCTCTGTGCTCCCACATCCTGTCTAGCATTTCTACCAACCTTTGTAATACTGGAATCTTGCACGGCCCATTCTGGCCCCAGCCCTTACCCAGAGCAGTGTACCTTCTGCTGATAAGGAAGAACAATTTCTAAGTTTGAGATGCATATTCCAATTTACATATGCATTTTGTTTTATGTGATAGATGGGTGCTTTGTTGAACATTAAAACCCAAATTGCAATAAGAAAATGTATAAACAAATTTTAAAAGGAGATTTCAATTTAAAGAAACTTGTTGAGTCCTTTGGTAAAGCAACCATTCTCGGTGATGTCAATTTCATTAAAATTTTTATTTTATTTCTTTCTTTTTGCAAAAAGTAGCTTTTAGGTAGTTGATAGTTAAGCCTGACTCCCCACTCATGCTAAATCAGTCATTTTCCCCATCCTGTAGATTACAGTAATTAATCTGTTTTTCTTTTGGAAACCTGGTTTAGCAGTTTTTTTTCCAAACTCCTCTTATTTTGGATAGCTCTTTTCCCTATTCTGCTGAGATTATTTAAAATACAGGATGTCCCCCCAGAGGTCTTAGCAGTGTTTCTCCTGGTCCAGCTCAATGTCTGGCTTTGACCTTTCCTCCTTGCAGAGACAGGGCAAGCAGAAGCTCCCAGGTGAAGGTACAACATCTCCATTCCACTGGCCAAAATTTGAGGGAAACCAGTTAAAAAGGCATGTTTCTGTTACATAGTTTGCTTTTTAAGTGAAAGTTACAAGTCTGCCCTTCACCCCGAAAGTGTGCATTGTACCTGATAGGTGTGAATTTCCCTGACCTCTCCTCCCCCCTCCCACCTTCTTGAATTCTGTTGAGCTGCGTTTCCCTGTGTGCACATAAGTCTCCATCTGCTACTTCTAACTTAGTACTGAGTACATGTATTTGTTTTGCCATTCTTGCTGTGCCTTACTTAGGAGAAAGGTGTCTATTCAAGTTGTTAAAAAAGATAGGACACTGTTATTTGTAATGTCTGGTAGTGTCCGTGATATACATATACCCTCACTTTTTTTTTAATCAATAGATACTTCTTATCATTTCAACATAGTAGAACACTCTTAAGTTGACCACTGAACGGACTGTAACAAACTGGTTAACATACGGAAGTGCTCAACATAAGGGATTTCCATTGAACACATGTGGTGTGTGTCCAGTCTATGAAATTAGGTCAACTTAAGAAGGTGATCAGTGTAGGGAGGTGGTCAACTATAAAGGTTCTACTGTATTTGGTGTTTGCTCTTACAGCCCAAAACTTTCACACAATTGATCCAATTTGTTGAGCTGAGAAATTCCTACAATCTCTAAGTAGACATCCCGGCTCCTCCTATGCAAGTGAATATAAGCCTCCAAATTAGGTTTGCCTGGCCAGCTTCTGTCTTCTCTGCCAGGCATCACCCAGTGACGAGTTCTGTGAATTCATGTCACACGGTTGAATTAGTGTTATATGGATGATAATGACAGCATATGCGTCTCCCTTGTGTCAACACCAAATTCTTATCTTTGCATACTCTTACTCAGAACTTCAAGTTCGTTCCTCAACTTAAGGAATGAGTAATTAAGTACATTAAAAGTTATTTTGAAAAAGGAATTGCAAATTTCTTTAAAAAGTAAAAAAAATCCAGCAACAGAAGTCAAATGTCTAATTACCAGTTCCCCTTCCAAATAAATCAAAGATGACCTGCCTGGAATTATCCAAGAAAACAATAATAGGAGAAAATCTGCAGTATTAAAAGTAAGGGAGCCTCGATGCCACTGGATTACCACAAAAATTGAAGAATTTTTGCTAGATATAATGCAGTTGGTTTAGTGGGGAAGTAGAATTGGGCAGATTTATAAATGAAATTGGCCATGATTTCTGCATCTTTGAAGCTAGATGTAAGGTACTTCAGATTCATTTTACATTTTTTTCTACTCCTGTGTATGTTAGACTTTGTTCACTGTATATAGTTAGCAAATACGTGTAGGTGGTACAAAACTGTTGGGCAGTATTTTCCAACCTTTTTCATCTCACTGCACACTTGAACCTATAGTTAAACTTCCATGGCATATTTAAATTATGTTAGTCAAATGAAAGGGTAAAGAAAAGAACATGCTTACTGTGCTTTGAACTTCGTTCAAAAATAATTTAATTAATGATCCTTAAAAAAAAATTGCATCACATCTAAGATCCTCTTGTGGCACAACAGTGTGCTGTGGCTCACTGGTTGAAAATCACCGCTGTAGGGAATAAACAAAGGCAAACTCACATTACAGAAAGCATGTCCTTTTATTACAAATGCAAAATAGAAACTAACCAAAAAAATGATGAACAAAAATTATCAGTTACAGATAAATACGGCTCTAGATAATGCCCGGCTCAAAAGAGAAATCAAAATTAGAAAAAGGAAATTACTAACTTATGATAAGGAGGCATGTACATGTTGAAAGTTATAGAATTTGACCAGTCTGTACTGAGAGGAAAAATAACAGCTTCACAATGCTTTTACTACTCTGGGAGTTGAAACTAAATGAAGTAATCATTCAGTGAAATACATGTGAAGGAAAGCAACAAAGCACAGCTGAAAAAAAAAAAAAAAAGGAAAGGGGAGAACATTGAGAAAGCTAAAAAGCAAATCAATGAATTGGAAAAAAGGGCAAATACACAAAATTATCATGATATAACTGTAACTATTCACTGAGTGATTTTTAGAAAAATATTAATTGCCAAAATTGACACATGACAAGGCAGAATATTACAATAGACCAATATGCATACCAGAAAGTGAAAAAATACTTGAATATCTCTCATCCCTTCCTACCTCACCCCCAAAGTGCCAGTATTAGGTGGCTCTGAAGGTTATTTTGTTACTTAAACTTCTCCAGGACACAGGAAAATAGGAAACATGTCTCCACTCATATTCTTTTTCTTTTTTTATTAAATCATAGCTGTGTACATTAATGCAATTATGGGGTACAATGTGCTTGTTTTATATACTATTTGAAATATTTCCATCAAACTGGTTAACATAGCCTTTACTGCACTTTTTTAATTAATGTGTTCAAAAATTTATATTTATATTCTAAAAATTTATTGAGCTTTTTTTTTTTTTTTTTTTAGACAGAGCCTCAAGCTGTCGCTCTGGATAGAGTGCTGTGGCATCACAGCTCACAGCAACCTCCAATTCATGGGTTCAAGTGACTCTCCTGCCTCTGCCTCCCAAGTAGCTGGGACTACAGGCGCCCGCCACAACACCTGGTTTTTTCGGTTGCAGCCGCCATTGTTGTTTGGCAGCCTGGGCTGGATTCTCTCTCACCAGCTTAGGTGTATAAGGCTGGCGCCTTAGCCGCTTGAACCACAGGTGCCAAGCCAATTGCTTGAGCTTTTGAACAAAAAAAACCCTACAGGATATCTCATTTATGAATGTGGATGGAAACACCAAGACAAAATAAAGATGAATCAAGTCCAAGGTGACATTAAAAGAATAATATGTCGGTTTGGCGCCTATAGCTCAGCGGCTAGGGCACCAACCACATACACCAGAGATGGCAGATTTGAACCCAGCCCAGGCCTGCCAAACAACAATGACAACTACAACCAAAAAATAGCCGGGCGTTGTAGTGGGCGCCTGTAGTCCCAGCTACTTGTGAGGCTGAGGCAAGAGAATTGCTTAAGCCCAGGAGTTTGAGTTTGCTGTTTGCTGTGAGGCTAAGGCACTCCACCGAGGGTGACATAGAGAAACTCTGTCTCAAAAAAAAAAAAAAAAAGAAAAGAAAAAGAAAAATATGTCATCATCAAATGAAGTTTATTCCAAGAATAATAGTGAACTCAATATAAGAATATTTAAAAGTTTGATTCTTCTTATCAACAGATCAAGGGTAAAAATACATTGTCCTTGTGATAAAGTCCAAGAATACATTTACTCTAATATTTATCCAAGCCATATCTATTTTTTACAAAACTTGGAATTGGAAAGACAATGCCTTAGTATAGGAAAATGTATTTAATAACTAGGGTCTTTAATGGCAGTGCACTTAGGCTGGCAGACCAAATAGGTTTTCTCTCTCCTGCTCAAATTTTGATTGTTCCTGACTCCCATTAGTAGAAGGCATACTTGAACAGAGAAATAATATCTGCTCTATCAAGACTCCAGTGGGAATATTTTTAGACACAGCCAAGTTATTTACCATTCTGCAGGAAAAATAAACAGAAAAGAATCATGAAGAACATGCTGAACAGTAGGGAGTCGGGAACGACCTTGGCATACATGAAAACATAGTATAACATGGTAATAACTTACAATTGGGTCAGTACAGAAGGGAACCAAAATATTTAGATGATGATAACAGTGGCATTTTAAATCATTAGATAAAAGATGGATTATTTAATGTCCTGTTGTTGCAGGAAACCTTATCAGGAATTATAAAGATAGTTTTTTGTAACAAGTATTTTTTGTTAAATGCTATTGTATTATGTTAAATATAATTAGTTTATAAGAAAACTACAGGAAGGACTCAAGACACTTTAATACAAACTCATAGAAGTATAATTATGTCTATGAGAATATTCCAATTCACTTAAGGAATAGGACCTAGGTTAATTTCTTACACTATTATGGATTAATAATAATAATAATTAAAACTTAGCATAGTAGTTATTCAGAACCGGGCTGTTTTCTAAGCTGTTGAAGCGTCTTAGCTAATTTAATCATCACAACAATCATACGAGGTAGGTATTATTACTCTGTGTTCAACACACGAGGAGCCGAGGTGCAGAAAGGTTACCTGATTTCCCCGTGGTCAGACCTGTCTGTAGGAAGTGGCAGAGCTAAATTTGCAACTCCGGCCAGGCGGCTCCGGGTTCCGCATTACTCAGCCTGTCCTTGGAATGAGCTCTCTGCGTGGGTCAGGAACTCGCTCATTCTTCACCCTCCGACATGCCCACTCTGGCTTTTCTCAGGGACCCACAGGAGGATCTGAGAGAAAGGTGTACCTTGCCCTTTCTACCTTGCATGAAGATGCCTCCATATTTCAGGAGGAGACAACATGTCCTCCACACTGCAGCTGGGATATTGTTAACGTCCCGTTCCGCTCTAAAATTCGGCCTGTAATTTTACATGTTTCTAATGAGAGGGAGCCGGGATGAGAAGCGTTGACCTTGAGACGTGTGGCCGCAGAGGCGTGCCCT